>OZ029929.1:8432650-8558463 GCA_964023275.1 Norana najaformis
TATTTTTCTTTAATAATATTAATATTAATATTATTATTATTGTTGCTTTTGTTTTTGTTATTGCTTTTGTTGTTGTTGTTGTTACAGAATTGCGCATGCATGCTAGAAACTGCAAAAATCAATCACAATTAATTACTTCATCAATGCCTGAAATACTTCAGCAACCAATATTAATCAACGGGCACCGCGCTCGATGACTGCGAATTTGTCACGTACGAACCAGGCCAACCAATCAAAATTAGGCAGTGACGTCATTAAAAAAACAATAACATCATTCAACCGACCATTCAGCGAAGCCGTTTCGGGAACGGGAAACATGATGCCAATAGGATTCATCGTACTGCTTGTCCTCATTGGACTGTGTGCCATTGTTGGGGCTATTTACGCCTACCTCTACTTCACCCGGATCAACCCGATGTGCCTCAAAAGATCCCGGAAGTACGCGGACCCGACGACCGGACAGGATGAGGAAGCAGCCTATCCTCAACAAACCTCTTCGACGCATATGTTTCTCTTCAGAAAATGACGGCTTCTCTTAGTCTATGCAAACTATTGATTTTCTCTCAATTTCCATTTCCTTTTAAGTCTTCCATGTTACATAAATGGTCTAGTAAAATTTTCTACGTTGTGTATTATATCTTAGGAACGCAGTGCTACGAAAAGGTTATTACATTCGATCAGATCCTAACCAAATTTTCAGAGTAATTAGTTATGTCGTAAAGGATTTCAAGGTTCCTTCCGCCATTATTCACTCCAACATTTATAAACACTTTTTTATTATTATTATTACTACTACTACTACTACCATTACTATTATTATTATTATTATTATTATTATTATTATTATTATTATATTATTATTATTATTATTATTATTATTATTATTATTAGATAGCAGAAATAACAGAAATAGACGCAACTTGCGAATCCGCCATTGTTATTCATAATCGAACCTGAAGCAAAAGACGAAGCTATTCTTCTGCAGGTTGGAATCTAAAACATGGCTTTTCATTGGCTCGAATTTTATTCGCAGCTTCAGATACGTACAGAAGGTGGGTTGAAAAAACCGCAGGAATCACTGCAGAGGTGTCCAAACTGTAGAACAGCGATACATTTGGCCAGGAATTGGGTCCATGTATGACATCATGTCTAAATGGGGCTCAAATAGCTCGAAATGATATGCATGCAAGATCGATGGCTCTATTTCTGTTATCTATGCGGTTCCCAGAGCAACTGAAAATGAGTCCATCTAGTGTTTTCTCAGTCATCTCTAGGGTCATATAAGAATGACTGCTTATCGTTTTCCTCCTCTGCACAATGTGAAAAATATTCGCAGATATATTGCGTGTGTTTATTTGTATGTAGCATAAAGCCTTTTTCAAGTTTAAACAAATGTTATACACACTCTTAAGTAATAGTAAAACAAAAAGCAACGATCTTATTATTATATGCCTAATATTACCGTAGGCCTATGGTTACCGTCTCTTGCCTTAATTACATTGCCTCTATCACTTTACTGCATGAACTTGGTGCTGAATTGGGTCTGTGTCTGTTTAATTCGTGTATCTCAGACTAACTGTATGTCGTCGTTATAAATGCTTTCAGTTGACACTATTACCTGTACATACGTAGGCTAAATAGGACATAATTTACATATATAATACGTTGTATATTAAAATCTGAAAACTTGGATAGCACCGCTGTAATAATGATCAATGCATCAGTTGATGGTCGCTGCCAAGCAAACCGTTGTGCAAGCCAAATTTCAAAGTGACTAGGCTCGAAAGCCATGAAGAGAATCCGAGAAAACCCGAAAACAGGCTAGGGAGAAAATGAGTTCAGGAATATATTAGTCGAGATCTGCATGAAGGCCAAAATAAATTTTGCAGAAAGAACGTTTGCCGGAAGAGAGTTCCAGAGTCTAGGGCCAGCGACAGAAAAGGCACTCCTGCCGAGAGATGATGTCCTTGTCCACGGGATAGTCAGATTAAGGCAGAAGACCTGGTCGAGCAGAGACGAGTCTTGGGAGTCATTACAGATATTGAGGTTTGCTCAAATATAGAGGCTTTCATACGATTAGCCATTATAATAACCCTTAAAAATTGTGCGTTTTTCTATTGGCAGCCAATGCAGTGCTTTTAGAATTTTGTACTGCAGGCTACTATAACATTTACATGTACTTTTGTATATACACATATAAACAGATCATATATGTGTACGTGGCTTAAATTACCTTAAAGAGGGCAAACAGTCCGAATTCCTTGTTAAAAGACATCTGGCGTGATCTATGACCTATTACAATGCATCTACTTAGTTTATATGGAGCCCGTGTCTAGACGACACTTAGATAACTGCAGTTTGAGGTCGCCTTCGTATAGCAATGATGTTGTCCGGCGGAAGATGTCCGCAGATTCTTCGAAACGGACGTCTAACTTGGACACTAAATCCGCTTCTCAAGTCAAGACGACGCGAGCTGTTTGCCTCGCATTGGACTGAGTCATTATTGCTCATTACTTAAGCATGCTCAGTATTCCGGGCACACAAAAAACCACACATATATGTACGTAAAAATAAAACCAGACTTATATAAACACATAAGTATATACTGCAACTATCTTGTGCTAATAGATTATAAGCATACACTAAAACTGTCTGTGGTGTGTCCATATATATAATATATTTACACATAAGACACTTTCCATTTGCATATATATATATATATATATATATATATATATATATATATATATATATATATATATATATATATATATATATATATATATATATATATATATATATATATATATATATATATATATATATATATATATATATATATATATATATATATATATATATATATATATATATATATATATATATATATATATATATATATATATATATATATATATATACATATTATGTGGCGTATTATAAAATGTTGCAGATACACACGACGCATTCTATTTGGTTTATGTCGGACCAGTGTATTGTAAATGATTTTACAGTGTATTATACATGCTACATGTATAATATAGGAGAGTATTCAACTCTCCACAGCCTTAGACTTAAAATTCGCTAGACGGCTAAGTTGAGATTTTTTTCTCAGGGAGAAACAGTCTAAAACCTTCTTAAGTATGGCCCTATACGGTAGTTTTTTATCGGCTAAATTCAATTTATTTTCATGTTTAGTTTGATAAAAAAAATTCGTAACAAATTATTTTGTAGTAGATATGCTTCTCAAAAGCGCAGAACTGCATAGTAATGCATGTAGTATTAAAAATATTTTGTTGTTATTTTGCAGACAATTTCTATGTCGTTTAAGTACTTGCCTCAATATCGTGGGTTGATCTAATCCGATGAAAGGAGCGGAAAACAGGCCGAATGTCACAGGTAGAACTGTTTTAAGGTACTTCCCCGGAAATGACGTGATCATCACGAAGGTTCGACTATCAGGACGCCAATAAAAAGACAACATATGACAATCCTTTATATATCGGAGCAACACGGTTTTTTGCATTCGCTTTGTGTCTCATTTCAAGCCTTATAATTATGTACATGCCTGACAGTTGCCTGTGCAGATATAAGCTGACATAAATCACTGTCGTCTGCTGGTGACCGAGTGGCTCCCGATATCAGATTCATTCTCCTCCGACGTCGATCCAGTTTTCTTCCGGTCGAGGCAAAGAGCCGTGTTCTTTGTGTTGCAGATGGGCGCGTGTAGCTGCTCATGCCGATACATTTATATTAAGTAGAGTGTCACTGGTTTTCTTTGTTTTTTTGTTTTGTTTTTTGTTGTTGAGGAGAAAGACGGATAAACATCCATCGACTACAGACAGATGTACAAGTATACATAGAAGCACTATCCATCCACCGACCGACACTCGTCTCCCCTATAGTTTCATCTGCCCAGTCCCAAGATATCCACCATGCACTCAAGCGAGTCATCCAGCGTCCACCCATGAAGGATCTCACCCGATCAGTTCACTGCAAAATGAGCTGGATCGAGACTATACGGTCGCTATACCAACACCATTTACATTTACCCATACACCCATGTGAGTCATCCAACATCCACTCAAGCACCCATTTGAGGCATGCAACATCTACCCATCACCCATACAAGTCATCCAACACTCACCCGTTCACCCGTATGAGTCACTGAGTCACCCACTGCACATTCAACACGTGCATCTGCCACTAAACGCGTCTCATTATCTCACTGACAATACATTTATCCGCACTAAATTCTCTGATTCAAGCTCTTCATCCAGCAAAAGCCAGCATCTGCTGTCTCACCAATTTTATGCACTTCTCATCTCTTCGCTGCCATTTATGCTTTCTCATCAGCCGAAACTCACTGACTGCCATCTTTGAATCGGCAAATCCCAACCTCGCAATGCGGATGTGAGAGTCGAGTACCCGCGAATTCACATCACGCTTTCGCTTCTAACCCTTAGCAGCTATAACTTCGAGATTACATTGGCGCTATAAAAATGTTTTTTTTTTGTTCAGCAGTATATAATTTGTGTCGACTTTTATAGCGCAATGATATTGTTAATTTTGCTTCGCTGGCATTGGTCTGTAGCTCTAGGCAGGGATGTAGTCTCGGTATCGACGTCTCAGTCCCCCGACGAACATAAAAGCTCGTCTCGGTCTCGGACAGATTGGCCAAAGTCTCGCTCTTGGTCTCGGAGCAGGACGTCTCGGGTCTGGTCTCGTCGATCTCACCTGCTGAGGTCTCGTGGGCAAGTCCTGAGACTCAATATTCGTCACAGGTTGAAAAAGTGCAATAATGCCCAAAAGTAGAATGTGTAGAGCCGGAAATGCATCTTGCCAAGTACCTTGCTATCATAAAGATAGGTAATTCATTTGCGAAATCGACCGACGTCAAGTTTCTCAGAAAACGGAAACACATTTTCCCTGGGGTCCTCTCAAAATCAAACACTTAAGTTACAATGAAGGTAAGGTCAGGTAACGTAAGGTAACGTGAGATAAGGTGAGGTAGGCTAAAGTAAGGTACGCTAAAGAAGATAAAGTTAAAACAAATCAGGTTGGATGGTAAGGCAAAGTAAGATGGGGTGCAGCACAATCTTAAGCCTAAGAAAAAGGTAATGGTAATGCACATTATAGCTACAAAAGGCAATGGTGGGTCCAGGAGTTTACAGAGGGAGCCGATATATAGGGGTATGGGGCAAAGCCTCCCTTAGCAAAGCCCCGGTCATCATTTACATTGCCAATGAACATTTTTAGTGTTTTTGATTTCAGAGAAGGTACTTTTGAACAGAATTATGTATACAAACTCTAAAATGTTTTGAATTCAGCGGGGTTTTGCCCTGGTGACGGAATGATATCCATAAAGGTGAAAAATAGGTTGTTTTCTGTTTAACGACACAGTGTCATAACGAAGATGATTAGCGTCACCCTCATCCTTTATCCAGGTTTCAGACTGGCACAAACGGAGCACGGCAGCGGCAGAGTTAGTACTATATAGTTAAGGAAGAAGTCAAAGAACAGACAAGGACAGGGTCTGGCACCGAAGGAGTGATTGCTGTCATCTGGCGAATTAGTTAGCAAGCCCATCTAATTCACCAGAGTCACCTGCTATTTTCGCCAGACACTTAGACAACTCTCATTCATTCTTTCAAGACATTTATATATCGCCCCTTCAAGTTGTATAACCAGAGGCTGTCAAGGCTGTAGGCAGATATCTGCACAAAGGCAAGTATTTTGTACAGTTAGCTCACACAGACAGAGAGAGAAATAAACAAACAAACAGACAGACAGAGAGGCACAGAAGAACAGGTAATATTCAGAGTTAATGTGAGCTCATGGATGAAAGAAGACGACAGGCAGTTAGGGCCAACTTTAGAGGTAATTAATCGACGATATTTCCTTAGCAAGGTGTGTGGTCCACCCACTGACTTTGTGCAGTCGATGTACTCATTTTATGTAGCCACCGATCCCTGGGTTGACAGTCAAGCACGCAAACCATTTGATTATCAAATAAATATGCAAGTAAATCCTCTGTTATAAATAACGTGATTGTGGCCAACATCCAGGCACTTCTGTGTAGTAATAAAGGCCTTATAAAATGTCTAACAGACCACAGCTAATATACTTTGCTATTTTCCTGCGTTGTTACGTGTCTTGCTACAGTGGTGTCTGCTGTTATCACACATTACATTCCAGAGTTCAAAAGAGTAGAAACTCTTCGATGAAGATCGTTCGACCGTAATTAAGACACGCGTTATATAGGGATTAGCCACTGCACTCTGCCTGCGTCAGACACCAGAGTAGAGTAGCTACGTTGCATGGGTCTATATTCATCACGTGCCTGGCAGGTACAAAATTAAGTAGACTAGTACAGTGTGGTAAAAATAGTGTTTGGCAGGTTTTCCGTGTTCTATATGTCAACCTGACAAATGATGTGCCATCAGCGGGTGTGTCGCAATAGTCTACCTCTGAAAGTCTGCCCCCGTGGATCTGTTTCGGATATAAATTCTCCCTTCGGTGGATATATTTTGGAACAGATTTTCCCTGGCGAGATTGTTTCAGGTAATATTCTGAAACAAAGTATCCGGGGGAGAAATTATTTCATCCCTAGTTGAAATAAACTCTCCCCCGAAGACTTTATTTCTTTTATAGATAAAAAATCACAGTTTTGTGCTCTTTCTTATTTTAGCGAGCTATTTATCTCAGTTTCATCCATTCCTGGCCGTTGATCCAATCGTTCTGTTGCGCAAGTGACTGCTTGTTCTACTGACCCAAACTTCCACGGCACAGCACAGAAGCTTAGCTATTATTATTTTATTAAAGCACTTGTAACGCGCACATTATATCCATACAGCTATGGTTGGTCCAATATCTAATGTAGCTATATCCAATAGCTATATCTGAACAGCTATGGTTGGTCCAATATCTAATGTAGCTATATCCAATAGCTATATCTGAACAGCTATGGTTGGTCCAATATCTAATGTAGCTATATCCAATAGCTATATCTGAACAGCTATGGTTGGTCCAATATTCTGGAATAGTTGCCTAGCAACCTACAACATGAGCTCATTGATCTCATTTCACCTTTATTCCGTAAATGCTTGAAAATCATCATGTTCGATCGTGGTTTTGTGTATCTCATGTGTCTCTCTTGAAGAGGCGCTACATAAATCTGGGATTACAATCTTGAAAAGGCGCTAGATAAATCTGTGATTATAATTACAATTTTCAGCTTGCACTGACCACTATGTTATTCTTTTACGGGGCCACCAATGACTCCGTGAAGGGTCGGCATAACCCGCATCAAAGAATCACAGGCTTTGCATCCTAAATAGAGAAGATTCCGTATCACTCGTGAGGCTCGTTCCGAAACAGAGTCTACGGAAGGAAGACATTATTCTTTTCCAAGAGTAGACTCAGTTTGGGGGAGACTTAGTATCACGACACCGGCCACACTTCTTTCACGAGTCTCTGTAGCCACCTGAGTGCTTTAATGTTGCATGCAATTTATACGAGCCAGCGCTTCAGCGAACAGTCTGTCTGCTTCGGTAAGTCATTCGGCAAGCGCTTAGATGAGCGATTTAATCGCACCGCAGAGAGAAAGAGAGACACACGGAAACTCAGAGTGTGGCACACATAGAGACAGGGAAAGACGGACCGACAGATAGGCAGATAAAGAGTGAAAGCTGATGTAATGACGTGTCGAAAAGATTCATGGAGTACCAGGTCAAAAGGCGCAAAATAAATAATCGAGTGTCTTCAAGGTTGCTGAAGAGGCTGATTTAAAACCGAAGAACCGTCTGTCTGTCTGTCTGTCTGTCTGCCTACCTGTCTGTTTCTATATCTATATTTCTGCATCAATGTCTCTGCGTTCTGTCGCTATCTATGCATGTGAGATTGAGTTTGTACCTCTCTATCTTTGCCTCTGCCTCTTTCTGCGTCTCTGTAGCAACAGAAGTCCGAACATACAAGAACGATCGAGCAAACTCCGCGTGTGAAGAACTATCCTGCTGTAAAATAACAAGACAGGCAAAACAACACTCATCCGCGGAACACGTCAATCTTGTATTTAAAGAATGTCACGTGGCTCAGTGTCATAGAAATTGATATTAAAAGGAAACTGGTGTGGTAGTTGCATCTGTGCGCTGTGTATTTTTTGTAAAATACATTTCCTGAAATAACATGTATAGTGTACAATGGATGTATGTTGTCAATGTAAAAAAGAAATTTAGATATCGTCCTAGATGCTATGATTATGTTGGATAAGAATTTAACTACTGACTGTATTCGCCCTCTGCCTTCAAGTCTATACTACGCCACTGTCTCTCTCTACTCCTATATTTTGCACTTTCCTCTCCCTATCTCCCTCCCTCCCTCCCGCCCCTTCTCTCTCTTTCTGTCTCTGTCTCTCTCTGTCTCTCTCACTCTCTTCTGGCTCCCTTTTTCCAGTATCCTCTCCCTCTGGCTCTCCTTCCTCTCTTTACTTTTCTGACTTTCTCTTTCCATGTCTCCTCCTCCTCATCTTCCTACTCCTCCTCTATTTTTCTCTCTCTATCTTTATTTCTCTCTCTCTACTTCTTTCTCTCTGTGTCTCTGTTTGTCTCTCTCCCCACTCTCGCTGAGTCTGTGCTTTGTCCTCTCCTTTGTATTTCTCCTATATTTAACTTCCGAGGCGCTCTTTCCCTGGAGCTCTTCCCGGTTTTTCCTCCTACCCTTCCCCCGTAGTACATCGGTCCAGCCTAGCGACAACCCTCCTCCCTGGGGACCGCCGACCATCACAGCGATCATTCGACGACGAATTCTCGCCACGAAGCGTCACGGTCCAGACGACTTCCGATGAGCGACCGGAAGTGGCACACACTCGCCATCGTTCGTGCTCTTAATGTGTAATTTATACGGCCGCAGTGCAGTCCATACTGTAACAGTGGCGCCGCATCATATGAAAGCAGCAACACCAGCCATAGAAAATATCCAACCAGTAGTTTGGTTTATGTGTACAGTCTGTTGTTAGAGCTTATCAAGGTAAGACGAGTATTGTCATGGTTCCAGTATAATACTGCCATTCGTCAGCATAACAGTCGTGATAGTACAGCAGCAGCAGCAAAGCGACAACAACAACAACAGCAACAACAACAATATATATCTTGTATAAGAACAGATTCTCTCTGGCGAGATTGTTTCAGGCAATATTCTAATAAAAAATAGCAACAATAACAATTATTATTATTGTTGTTGTTGTTTTTGTTGCTGCTGCTGCTATTATTATTATTAGTAGTAGTATTATTAGTATTATTAATACTACGCACTACTCTTTTATTATTATTACTATTACTATTATTGTTACTATTACATCATTATTACGTATTATTACTACTACTACTACTAATATTGATGACAATTTGCTTTCACAGATTCTCTGGAGACATTTCAAAGGATCACGGGTTGCACTGGGTCCCAACTTTGTCATAAAATCCAATCCTTTTGTGCTTTATGGACCGCTGTTCTCAAAAGCTTTCGGACTAAGTGACGGTCTGAGTGTTCTTGAAGTATCTCGATGTTCTCACTGTGGCTACGAGGCTGAGGGCCTGACCTGCTGCACCCTCAACGACCTCTCATGCTTTTTGTTCGTATGAGATATCAAGTGATTCGGATGATTGTACGTGCGTTCAGAGCAAGACTTATCTGATCAACGTAGGTTTTCCAACGGCAATAGGCATAGGCAGCTTATCCAGCTCTACCACCGGTGGGTTCCATGTTAGCTGCTTCGTTAGCAGAGCATCCATAATGGATGAAAGAGTGCCTTGTTGTGCCTCTAGCAGTTCCTCCGCAGAGCAAAGGCACCGTTGGCTGCAAGATGCATTTTAATGTGATCACAGAAGCAATTTATATACCTTTTTTATACCTGCATTTATTAGGCGCCACTTTCTAACGGCTTAGCATTAATCGATGGCGCTGAGCAGTTGTGAGTGAAGGACTTGCTCAAGGTCCCTACATAGTAATCGTCTCAGAGGAGTTTCGAACCCATACTCTCCGCGTACAAGCCGAGCACTCTCTCCAATAGGCTACCGTGCCTAGCAACGTATCATTCTGGTTCCTTACAGTTATTCGTTGACTGCAGCCTCTTGCAAGGGCAGATCCTTTAACCCTGGCGGGGATTTGAACCCTCGATCTCTCGGTTGACAATCGAGCACGCTATCCACTAGATTATCGCAGACCCCAACTGTCGGTGAAACCGGCCGAGACAAACGAATGACTACAAAAGGTCATGAGTAATCGACTTGATATATTGAAACTGCCCCTTTCTACACACCTTGATCTACCATAGACCACATCGGATGGCAACAACCAACTCAGGAACTTTAATAATAACATAGCGACTGCGCTGAAGCGCTGGAGGGCTATAGATAAGCGCTGACTGTGTAAAGTAGTTTCCCTATTATCTCCCGATATATGAGCAAAGCATTTGAGATCAGTGGCCCATGAAGCACAAAAGGACTGGATTTTATGACAAAGTTGGGACCCAGTGCAAGCAAGGCCATCTTGTTTTATTGGGTCCAGAGTTCCCGAGGTCAAGGGCACAAGCAGAATGATGAAAGAATGGAGATGTATTTCGATATCTTTCTTTCAGCTCCTATTTCAGTGACTGCACCTGCGGCATCGGCTTATCTGGGGCGCTATGATTCTACCATCGGGACGTCCCTTATTATTATCATTATTATTATTATTATTATTATTATTATTATTATTATTATTATTATTATTATTATTATTATTATTGTTGTTGTTGTTGTTGTTGTTAGTATTACAAAAATAGGTTATTATTTATAAAGACTGAATCCCACGTGCAAGAGAGGACCGATGATCTTATTTTTAAAAATCTTCAAGGCGCAAAAAGTCATAGAGAAATTTGACTTCTATGATTACGGGAACGATTCATTGGCATCGTTTCATTCGTTAGATGGCCGGAAAATGTGCAGCATACTCACTCGATGACTGTGCTATCTCCTACCTCTCTCTCTCTCTCTCTCTCTCTCTCTCTCTCTCTCTCTCTCTCTCTCTCTCTCTCTCTCTCTCTCTCTTTCCTTCTGGCTGGAAGTAATCCCTCCTAGGGGAGGGGTCAGCCATACGAATCCTTCTTTTCCATTTGTTTCTATCTCCATTATCTTCTTCTTCAGCCTGATAAGCTTTAGGTCTTGCTGAATCATGTCTCCCCATCTCTTCGTTTGTCGTCCCCAACTGCAGCGTCCGTAAACCTCTGCTGTCATAATTCTTTTAATGCAGCTTTCCTCCTCTCTCCTCATCACATGACCACACCATCTCAACCTGGCTTCTCGTACCTTGTCAGATACCTCCTACCTGTCACAGACAGTGATCTCAGCCGGCAGGCTGCCACACATAAAATAGGTATATATGCCGGGCTTCCTGCAACACATAGTTTCATCCCTGCTGCTATTCAAATTCATGGCTATATTAATGCCGAATGAGCAGAATTTGTCGCTGCGCTTGGCCACCGGCGATCAGCTGTCTCAGGAGATTGACGTGAGGCGCACCACCTCATCTAGTGTCTTTCCATGTGTAGTCAATGCTACTATGCTATTGCCTTCAGAAGTACTTTACAGGATGTTCCCGATAAGAGGCCTGATTTTCCAGAAGCAATATTTATACCCCTTAAGGTAATTTTTCATTTCATTTCATGTAAGAAATAATAATAATAATTATTATTATTATTATTATTTTCATTATATTATAAGTTATTATTCTTATTATTAGAGCATTGAAGATTGGCTTTCGGATGGATGGGAAGCGAATTGCCAAGATGCGGCACCACCTCCATTCCCTCCTCTTCTCCTCACGCAACTCCTTCCACGATTCCGCCAAATCAATTCTAGTAGACGAGGAGGAGCTATGTTCGTCGACCACTGGCGACCTTCAGAAAGAAACTTCAAGGACGACGATCGAAGTTGACAGTCAGACGTGTCCAAAGATCACCATACTTCCAGCTTACTGCAAATATTTGAGGCACGATCAGCTACGACGAGAGCAGGAACGCCAGAGACTGAACTCAGGAACATCCTTGGATGGAGTTCAGCCCATGGAAGCAAGATTTGACGATTCCAGTGGTAGACAGGAGAGGCAGAGCAATGCCCAGAAATCGTCATCGCTTCAGTTAGACGCAACAAAGTCAAAGGTGGAACTGGAAAATTCTTTCAGAAGATCAGCCACCGCCGACGCGAACTTCCGGTTGTCGGTTGGAGAACCTAGTGGAGTTGGAATCGTAGCTGGAATCGGTTACCAGGGTCAAGGTCGCTCGGATTCCAGACCACACTCTACAGGGAGCTGGACAGGGAAGCGTAGGTACGATGGCTCTGCTCTTCTGGTTGGGAAGAACTGGAAAACCTCAAGCAACCTTGAAGAACGGAACATTCTGGATAAGTCATCGCAGGAAAGCGTTTCAGAGGAAACGGTTCGCAACTTTTTTGATTTTGACGATAACATCTCGACGCCATTCAACGTTGGTGATCTCACGGTTCGTGACGTCTCAGTCAGCGATGTGAATATTAGTGGCGTTGCAGACACACACTTAAATAGTATTGGAGACATGAAATCTGGTATCAGTGAGTTTCAAGTTAAACATCCAGGCCCAGAGTCAAATATCACTTCTTATATATCTGCTTCTAGGTCGCTGGAATTCGATCAGAGAGTGTTTGAAAGAAGAGAATTCGACGCTTACAGTCCATCCTTGAACAACGAAGCATCTGGCTGGACTTCACCCGAGAGATTGGAAAATGAATGGAAGAGGTCAGACAAGGAAAACCAATCCACAAAGAAGCCTTTGTTCGGCTCCCTTTGGAGTCCAGGATGGAAGAAGACTCAGCAAACAGGGAGCTCAGCTGAAGTGTCTCACAACGATTCTACAAAGTCCCTGCTCACCTCGTCCTACATTCCGTACATAGGCGACGACTTATCGGATCGTTACCGACAACTCGCTTACCAGACATTTCCTTTTAGCAACGGAAGAAGGTCGGTTAAGGAGAGGCTGGAGACGGTGTCTGAAGAGCTTCGTGCCAGCCAAAGTTCCAAGCCTACCAAGACAGTACGCTTTGCTCCAGAGGTAATCAAGTACCCGAGCTGCGAGGGTTTCAGTATCGCACCCGATCAGCGAGTCTCTCCGAGATGCGCGTCAGTGAAAATTTCAAGGGTGCTCAAGGAGTGGCAAGAAGGAGGAGACAAAAGGCAGGTCAAAATTCAGGGTGTGAATGAGTGGAAGCTGAAGGAAAAAGGCAGAGCGACTGGATTTGAAGAGAGTAAGTCCATATCAGAGGAAGACAAGGAGAAGCAAAACGAATCGCCTGTCTGGAAGCTCAAAGTTCCTATCATTCGGATCACAGAAGCAGACGACGACGATGTAGATGAGATTCTGGACGCTACCAACGGCTCGAAACCACCTCAGGTCAAGGACTTGTTCGTCAAGGTCAAAGGTCACGAATCGAGCAGTGAAAGTAGAAGTAGACCTGTAGTGGGTTTATCGAAGAGAAAAATTTCGGAACGAGACCTACAACAAGTTGAGATGTTCTATCGAAGTCACAAGACCGAATTGTTCGTCTGTCGATGCCGCGTCACGCTCTTCTTTGGCTCCGTTCGACGTTACTCAACCATGACGACAGCAGATCCGGACTTTACCTCCGCCGAACTTCACCCGGAGGCGAAATGGACGCCGACCAAATCTGGGATTCTCTTGATCGTTCTTGATTCCGGTGAGAGCCGACGTCATCGTAAGCTGTACGTCATTCTGGCGGAAATAGGATCAGGTTTCATGCTGTGGAGGGACTCCATCGACCATCTGACCAACTACTGCAACCTCAGCAGCATCTTCCATACGATGCATCTGTCGCACGATCACGCACGCCTGGCCGGATTCCTCTTCGAAGACAACGTGGCAGCGGCCGATTTTTACCACAAATTCACAAGTCTCGTCTCGAATAAGGACGACACGTTGCTGAACTTATCGCGAGCCACCGCCAAACGACATCAGAGTCTGCCACGAAAATCCAGAAGAACGGAATCAGCAAGTGAGACGAGGTTCAGTCTCAGCAAGGCAGACATTTCAGGACCATGCTGTTTCACCCACGTGACTAAGATGGATCGCTCGACCAGTGACATTGATGTAGAGAAGTACTTTGACAATTCGTCGTGCAGATTCGAAAAGTCGCCAGTCAAGTGCATCGATGTTTCGCTGTTGATGGAAAGATCAGCGTCGACGAAATTCAAAGGAAAGGACGTCAGGATTAATGTTCTGAAGTCTTCGAAGTAGTCCTCTCACTCACATAAACGATCTCCTGAATTCGAGAAGTAGTCCTCTCACTAATTTTATGTATTTGAATAAACCTTCCTGATGCCAAATTTCTTCGAGCTAGCTTTGAGACTACAAAACCTTTGTAGAAGCTGTACGAAGCCTGTTACCATAGCATCATTGTATTACACCTTTTCACTGGCTAAGTCAAACACAACGGATTACTATATCAGTAAAGTTTAACGTATATTTCTACGTTAAGAATTAACGCAGTTATTTTTGCAGCGTAAAGTTAGTAATAAAGTGATCAACAGAAAGGCCAGTTGGACCTTACAAAGTTCCTTCTATAACATCATCGTAATCCCGAGATTTCTACAGCGCCCAACGAAAGCCACATCGCGGGGCTCAGTTTATTCACAGGCGCTCAATCAAAACAAAATCGATAGGCAAAAGTGTTCGGTTCCAGGTAAAGATCCAAGAGTCAGACAGAGAGAGCGTGGCAGCTGCGGTGGGTGATGTTTAGGATTGGAACGGAAAGAAGGATAAGAGGAAGAAGGGGTGTCAGGACAGGATCTGTGAAAGAGGATTAGGCCCGATTTGACCGACATGGTATTTTTCCATGTTTTCGCAGGTCCCGGGTCGCGATTAGGCCCGATTTGACCGACATCGTATTTTTCCATGTTTTCGCAGGTCCCGGGTCGCGATTAGGCCCGATTTGACCGACATGGTATTTTTCCATGTTTTCGCAGGTCCCGGGTCGCGATTAGGCCCGATTTGACCGACATGGTATTTTTCCATGTTTCGCAGGTCCCGGGTCGCGATTAGGCCCGATTTGACCGACATGGTATTTTTCCATGTTTTCGCAGGTCCCGGGTCGCGATTAGGCCCGATTTGACCGACATCGTATTTTTCCATGTTTTCGCAGGTCCCGGGTCGCGATTAGGCCCGATTTGACCGACATCGTATTTTTCCATGTTTTCGCAGGTCCCGGGTCGCGATTAGGCCCGATTTGGCCGACATCGTATTTTTCCATGTTTCCGCAGGTCCCGGGTCGCGATTAGGCCCGATTTGACCGACATCGTATTTTTCCATGTTTCCGCAGGTCCCGGGTTGCGATTAAGCCCGATTTGACCGACATCGTATTTTTCCATGTTTTCGCAGGTCCCGGGTCGCGATTAGGCCCGATTTGACCGACATCGTATTTTTCCATGTTTTCGCAGGTCCCGGGTCGCGATTAGGCCCGATTTGACCGACATCGTATTTTTCCATGTTTTCGCAGGTCCCGGGTCGCGATTAGGCCCGATTTGACCGACATCGTATTTTTCCATGTTTTCGCAGGTCCCGGGTCGCGATTAGGCCCGATTTGACCGACATCGTATTTTTCCATGTTTCGCAGGTCCCGGGTCGCGATTAGGCCCGATTTGACCGACATCGTATTTTTCCATGTTTTCGCAGGTCCCGGATCGCGATTAGGCCCGATTTGACCGACATCGTATTTTTCCATGTTTTCGCAGGTCCCGGGTCGCGATTAGGCCCGATTTGACCGACATGGTATTTTTCCATGTTTTCGCAGGTCCCGGGTCGCGATTAGGCCCGATTTGACCGACATCGTATTTTTCCATGTTTTCGCAGGTCCCGGGTCGCGATTAGGCCCGATTTGACCGACATCGTATTTTTCCATGTTTTCGCAGGTCCCGGGTCGCGATTAGGCCCGATTTGACCGACATCGTATTTTTCCATGTTTTCGCAGGTCCCGGGTCGCGATTAGGCCCGATTTGACCGACATCGTATTTTTCCATGTTTTCGCAGGTCCCGGATCGCGATTAGGCCCGATTTGACCGACATCGTATTTTTCCATGTTTCCGCAGGTCCCGGGTCGCGATTAGGCCCGATTTGACCGACATCGTATTTTTCCATGTTTTCGCAGGTCCCGGGTCGCGATTAGGCCCGATTTGACCGACATCGTATTTTTCCATGTTTTTGCAGGTCCCGGGTCGCGATTAGGCCCGATTTGACCGACATCGTATTTTTCCATGTTTTCGCAGGTCCCGGGTCGCGATTAGGCCCGATTTGACCGACATCGTATTTTTCCATGTTTTCGCAGGTCCCGGGTCGCGATTAGGCCCGATTTGACCGACATCGTATTTTTCCATGTTTTCGCAGGTCCCGGGTCGCGATTAGGCCCGATTTGACCGACATCGTATTTTTCCATGTTTTCGCAGGTCCCGGGTCGCGATTAGGCCCGATTTGACCGACATGGTATTTTTCCATGTTTCGCAGGTCCCGGGTCGCGATTAGGCCCGATTTGACCGACATCGTATTTTTCCATGTTTTCGCAGGTCCCGGGTCGCGATTAGGCCCGATTTGACCGACATCGTATTTTTCCATGTTTTCGCAGGTCCCGGGTCGCGATTAGGCCCGATTTGACCGACATCGTATTTTTCCATGTTTTCGCAGGTCCCGGGTCGCGATTAGGCCCGATTTGGCCGACATCGTATTTTTCCATGTTTCCGCAGGTCCCGGGTCGCGATTAGGCCCGATTTGACCGACATCGTATTTTTCCATGTTTGACCGACATGGTATTTTTCCATGTTTTCGCAGGTCCCGGGTCGCGATTAGGCCCGATTTGACCGACATCGTATTTTTCCATGTTTTCGCAGGTCCCGGGTCGCGATTAGGCCCGATTTGACCGACATCGTATTTTTCCATGTTTTCGCAGGTCCCGGGTCGCGATTAGGCCCGATTTGACCGACATCGTATTTTTCCATGTTTTCGCAGGTCCCGGGTCGCGATTAGGCCCGATTTGACCGATATCGTAATTTTCCATGTTTCCGCAGGTCCCGGGTCGCGATTAGGCCCGATTTGACCGACATCGTATTTTTCCATGTTTTCGCAGGTCCCGGGTCGCGATTAGGCCCGATTTGACCGACATGGTATTTTTCCATGTTTTCGCAGGTCCCGGGTCGCGATTAGGCCCGATTTGACCGACATCGTATTTTTCCATGTTTTCGCAGGTCCCGGGTCGCGATTAGGCCCGATTTGACCGACATCGTATTTTTCCATGTTTTCGCAGGTCCCGGGTCGCGATTAGGCCCGATTTGACCGACATCGTATTTTTCCATGTTTCCGCAGGTCCCGGGTCGCGATTAGGCCCGATTTGACCGACATCGTATTTTTCCATGTTTTCGCAGGTCCCGGGTCGCGATTAGGCCCGATTTGACCGACATCGTATTTTTCCATGTTTCCGCAGGTCCCGGGTCGCGATTAGGCCCGATTTGACCGACATGGTATTTTTCCATGTTTTCGCAGGTCCCGGGTCGCGATTAGGCCCGATTTGACCGACATCGTATTTTTCCATGTTTTTGCAGGTCCCGGGTCGCGATTAGGCCCGATTTGACCGACATCGTATTTTTCCATGTTTTCGCAGGTCCCGGGTCGCGATTAGGCCCGATTTGACCGACATCGTATTTTTCCATGTTTTCGCAGGTCCCGGGTCGCGATTAGGCCCGATTTGACCGACATCGTATTTTTCCATGTTTTCGCAGGTCCCGGGTCGCGATTAGGCCCGATTTGACCGACATCGTATTTTTCCATGTTTTCGCAGGTCCCGGGTCGCGATTAGGCCCGATTTGACCGACATCGTAATTTTCCATGTTTCCGCAGGTCCCGGGTCGCGGTTAGGCCCGATTTGACCGACATCGTATTTTTCCATGTTTTCGCAGGTCCTGGGTCGCGATTAGGCCCGATTTGACCGACATCGTATTTTTCCATGTTTTCGCAGGTCCCGGGTCGCGATTAGGCCCGATTTGACCGACATGGTATTTTTCCATGTTTTCGCAGGTCCCGGGTCGCGATTAGGCCCGATTTGACCGACATCGTATTTTTCCATGTTTTCGCAGGTCCCGGGTCGCGATTAGGCCCGATTTGACCGATATCGTAATTTTCCATGTTTCCGCAGGTCCCGGGTCGCGGTTAGGCCCGATTTGACCGACATCGTATTTTTCCATGTTTTCGCAGGTCCCGGGTCGCGATTAGGCCCGATTTGACCGACATCGTATTTTTCCATGTTTTCGCAGGTTATGGTACGTGTAAGAATGCATATCCTTTGGGCCTAAACTAGAAGTCTATGAATTTGCATTGTATTGAAGAGAAGACGATCAGAACAAGTCAAACTTATTTTAAGATTATAATTATCTCTAGTTTGTACTTTCGATCGTCCATAGAGAACATTAAAGCAAAGACTTACTTTCGACCCTCCCTACACTTCTCTGCATTTGTCCGCATTTGGCATTACCGCCCATCCTCTTCCTCCAACGGAGCAGTAAGGCATATAGATTGGGCTTCCCTGTTGATCTTGCAGGGCTAATTGAGCTATGTAGTGAGTTACTTAGATACTGCTGCACAGTGGCACGGGAGCCATGGCGCCAGAGTCGCCAATGCTCATACAAGTTTTGGCTATGTGACGCTTAGGCAGAAGCATGCTCACACAACATTTTTGGCCAATGGAGATATCTACCTATTCTTATAGATTATATCGGATATAATGCATAATTTTATCCACCTTTGTACTGTACTGTATTGAGGTTGGCTCATACAACTTTCAAACACTTCCCGGGCCATTGCTGCTGCAACCAGCAATTAGATCTAATCTAATTAGATCCAGTTTGTTGGTACGGACTGCTGTCTGACTGAAGTTGGTAATTAAGCTACAGAGTGTACAGAAATAACAATTTAGATTTGGACACCCGCGTTTAGACAGAGCCCCCGCTTGTCCGAATTTGGGAGACCCCTTCTTCTGCCCTTTTCGGACGCCATTAATGGACGACCCTTTGTGCAAATGCAAACGATCGTACACATGATCCAGGTTGATTTCTTCCAATGCACGTCAATTCAGCTAAAAACCTGTATGGTCAATAACTGGAGCATCTTGAAATTCGAATCTAATGACTTCTATAACGCCGTTATCATAATACTCAAGACACCGGTCGATGGTCGCTTCAATTGACTAATCGTAATCAAAATTATAATTTATTAGAGAAGCTAAGTCGAAGTTAGGCTACAGCGGCTAAGCGAGTTGAGAGAGATGAGTCTTAAGTTTAGACCTCACGAATTACTTCAAAGAATTGCCATAGCCGGCCAGCATCGACATATAGACAAGCAGCATCAACTCAGAACCGACCAGCATTGACAAACAGCCGGCCAGCATCGAAACACAGCCGGCCGGTATCAGCACACAGCCGTCCAGCATCGAGACAGCCGGCCAGCATCGACGCACAACAGACCAGCATCAACATTGAGCTGGCCACCATCAACACCCAGCCGCCCAGCATCGAAAGACAGCCGGCAGGCATCGACACAGAACCGACAAGCATCGACACAGTCAGCCAACATCGACACACAGCCTGCCAACATCGATACACAGCCGGCCAGCATCGACACAGCCTGCCACCATCGACACAGCCGGCCAGCATCGACTCACAGCAGGCCAGCATCGACACACAGTCGGCCAGCATCGATACATAGCAGGCCAGCATCGACACATAGCCGTCCAGCATCGATACAGAGTGGACCATCATCGACTCTCAGCCGGCCGGCATCGACGTACAGCAGACCAGCATCGACACACAGTCGGCCAGCATCGACTCACAGCAGGCCACCACTGACACACAGCCGGCCAGCATTGACACATAGCCGACCACCATCGACACAGCCGGGCAGCATCGACTCACAGCAGACCAGCATCCACTCTCAGCCGGCCAGCATCGACGTACAGCAGACCAGCATCGACACACAGCCGGCCAGCATCGACTCAAAACAGGCCAGCATCGATACAGCATCGACCAGCATCGACACACAGCCGGCCAGCATCGACACAAAACCGACCAGCATCGACACACAGCTGGCCAGCATCGAAACAGCCGACCAGCATCGACACAGCCTCTTCCGCGGTCGCCGTATGGGCAACATCATGAGGATGGCCTTTACTCAGAATAGGGTTCGTTCCTTTACCGCGTGAGGACTTCCTCGTAACCACCATTTACATCTCGTATCTCTCCCGCTATCGCCAGTATTCTGAGACACCAGTCGTTTTCTCGATTCCGGGAACAGGCACACTTTACGACGAGCCTCCGCGTCTCTCCGCCCTTGGCACATGGATATCGGAAAACGCATCTTTCCACTATCACCTGTCTTTCGCTCCATCTCCGTGGACTTTCGGAGTAAGTTTCCGTACCAGGTCTCTGTTGGCAATTATTGACCAACACTGCTTTAGGGTATAGGATACCCCTATGGAACACTCAAGGGAAGGTCCCCTCTCTAACCTTCTTGTAAAACACACGGACCTTCGTACCGACCTACGCACGAGTGGGCCCTTCCCCGCACTTCAGTCACTCCTCTGATCGGTGTGTGGCGACAAGCAAATAGAGGAATCGGTGTTTTCGATCTCGACTCCAGTATTATCGCGGAACCGACCCGGACTATGATGTACCGGGTATTTCTTGGTCTGCGTTTGTGTCCGGTCTCTTACGTACCGGGGCTTTACTTGGTCTGCGTTATTTTCCGCGGTGTCTTCCCCTTATCTCTTCCTGCCGTCTGAATTTCCACAGGGTGTGCGCAGCCGCGTCTCTCCCAGAGTTTCACAATACCCTTTATCTTCCAACTGTCGTGACTTGCTCAGACCGTCTCGCGACTTCCAAACAAGGTGGGCCCGAGCCCTGCTGGACCAACGGATTCAGTCAGAAATCACACAGATTGGTTTGTAACGGCTGCGACGTTCCTCAGGAGCGAACTGGGGTCAATGGGGTAGCTTCCGTAACTTCTCAATCGTTTCACACAGACCTGTTTTATCTGACTCTAGCAGAACTAACGGGGTAGGCTTCCCAATGCCACCCCTTTACTTGACACAGACCTGTACTTATTTCTCACGAACGGGGTACTTCCCCGGGTTCCGTCCAACCTCAACGTCCACCGTCGTGGTTCAGACCGCCCCGCGATCTACGGCAGAGGGGGCACTCGCTCTACCGGATCGGCGCCGTCAGTCTGAATCCAGACAGTGATTATCTCGGTCGTTCCGCCGTGAGCGCACAGATTAGTCTTTTCCCGGACTCTCCCGTCCGTATATTTGTATCGTAACCGGGACCGTATCGAACACGGGCTTCTCCGGACGTCACCTTCGTCTGTATATATGTATTTGTATAAACCGAGTTCCTAAAAAACACTCCGACTCGAACCCTTGAAGGCTCGCAACCACCCTTCACTCTGTCTCCACAACGCCCGCATTGCTCCTTCTGTACTGTCGCATATATGAAGGCACGCTACCATCCTTCACGATTATAGCAACAGAACGCACGACACCTCTTACGCAACCCCGTTCGATGCGTTTTACTTATATAGTGTCCAGCTTGATAAAACGTAAAAAAGGTATCTAACCGTTACCGATTACTTGCCTTAAAAGAAACATTTAAGGACTTATAAATTTCAACAATTTTATCCATTATTTCGCTAAAAATAATCTAAGAACTTAGCACGACCTAATTATTAAGTTATTATTAGATTAAGCTCAAATTTAATAAAAATTTTAATTTCCGAAAATCCTATGCATCTAATGCCACCACACGCGCGCAGCACTCAGCGTCTACCTGAAGCTACTCATAGCTACTCCTGCCCCTTTCCCAGCAGCCTTGCTTTGTGACCGATCCGCCAGACACATCGACACACAGCCGACCATCATCGACACAGCCGACCAGTACCGACACAGAACCGACCAGTATCGATACACAGAACGGACAAGCATCAACACAGCTGGCCAGCATCGACTCACAGCCGGCCAGCATCCACACACACACAGCATACCAGCATCCACACACAGCCGGCCAGCATCCACACTGCAGACCACCATCCACACACAGCAGATCAGCATCGACACACAGCTCGCCAGGATCGACACAGTGCCGGCCAGCATCGATACAGAGCCGACCAGCATCGACACACAGCCCTTCATAGACCACACACCCCAAACTGATCACTATCCAAAACGACCAAGTAGCCTACACTAAGTAACATTTACGCGGGAAACCTTCAAACTTTCTATTTCAATGCATTGCTCTGCACAACAAGAACTATTGCAAGAATGGGGTAGGTGGTCTGCGAAGCGCTTTAGTTTCCACTGGGATGAACATGTCATTTCTGCTCGCGAACTTTCAGTAGTCCTTAACATGCTGTCCAATGCATTGAACCGACGCAGAACCGACCAGCATCGACACGCAGAACCGACAAGCATTGACACAGCCAGGCAGCATCGACACACAGCCTACCAGCATCGACACAGAAACGACCAGCATCAACTCACAGACGCCCAGCATCGACACACAGCCCACCATCATCGACACAGAACTGACCATCATCGATACACAGAACCGACTAGCATCGACACAGCCGGCCAACATCGACACACAGCCTGCCAGCATCGACTCACAGCCGGCCACCATTGACACACAGACGGCCAGGATCGACACAGCCGGCGAGCATCGACTCACAGCCGGCCATCATCCACACGCACAGCGTACCAGCATCCACACACAGCCGGCCAGCATCGACACAGAACCGAACAGCATCGAAACACAGGCGGTCAGCATCGATACAATGCCGGCCAGCATCGATATAGAGCCGACCAGCATCGACACAGAACCGAACAGCATCGAAACACAGGCGGTCAGCATCGATACAATGCCGGCCAGCATCGATATAGAGCCGACCAGCATCGACACAGAACCGACCAGCATCGATACACAGAACGGACAAGCATCGACATAGCCGGCCAGCATCGACTCACAGCTGGCCACCATTGACACACAGACGGCCAGCATCGACACAGCCAACCAGCATTGACACAGCCGGCCAGCTTCGACTCACAGCCGGCCAGCATCCACACACACACACAGCGTACCAGCATCCACACACACAGCCGGCCAGCATCCACACACAGCTGGCCAGGATCGACACAGAACCGAACAGCATCGACACACAGGCGGCCAGCATCGATACAGTGCCGGCCAGCATCGATTCAGAGCCGACCACATCGACACATGGCCGGCCAGCATCGATACAGAGTGGACCAGCATCGATACACAGAACGGACAAGCATCGACATAGCCGGCCAGCATCGACTCACAGCTGGCCACCATTGACAGACGGCCTGCATCGACACACAGCCGGCCAGCATCGACACACAGCCGGCCAGCATCGACTAATAGCTAACAGCCGGCCATCATCGACCCACACACAGCAGATCAGCATCGACTCACAGCCGGCCATTTTCGACATACAGTCGACCATCATCGACACAAACCCGACCATCATCGATACACAGAACCGACAAGCATCGACACAGCCAGCATCGACACAGCCTGCCACCATCGATACGCAACCGGCCAGCATCGACACACAGCAGGCCAGCATCGACGCTCAGCAGACAAGCATCGACTCAAATCCAGCCTGCATCGACACATTGCAGGCCAGCATCGATACAGAGTCGACCAGCATCCACTCACAGCCGGCCAACATCGACACAGAACCGACCAGCATCGATACACAGAACTGACAAGCATCGACATAGCCGGCCAGCATCGACTCACAGCTGGCCACCATTGACACACAGACGGCCAGCATCGACACAGCCAACCAGCATTGACACAGCCGGCCAGCTTCGACTCACAGCCGGCCAGCATCCACACACACACACAGCGTACCAGCATCCATACACACAGCCGGCCAGCATCGACACACAGCTGGCCAGGATCGACACAGAACCGAACAGCATCGACACACAGGCGGCCAGCATCGATACAGTGCCGGCCAGCATCGATTCAGAGCCGACCACATCGACACATGGCCGGCCAGCATCGATACAGAGTGGACCAGCATCGATACACAGAACGGACAAGCATCGACATAGCCGGCCAGCATCGACTCACAGCTGGCCACCATTGACAGACGGCCTGCATCGACACACAGCCGGCCAGCATCGACACACAACCGGCCAGCATCGACTAATAGCTAACAGCCGGCCATCATCGACCCACACACAGCAGATCAGCATCGACACACAGCCGGCCATTTTCGACACACAGCCGACCATCATCGACACAAACCCGACCATCATCGATACACAGAACCGACAAGCATCGACACAGCCAGCATCGACACAGCCTGCCACCATCGATACGCAACCGGCCAGCATCGACACACAGCAGGCCAGCATCGACGCTCAGCAGACAAGCATCGACTCAAATCCAGCCTGCATCGACACATTGCAGGCCAGCATCGATACAGAGTCGACCAGCATCGACTCACAGCCGGCCAACATCGACACGCAGCAGACCAGCATCGATACACAGAACCGATCAGGCTCGATACACAGCCGGCCAGCATCGACACAGGAGACCAGCATCGACATATAGGTGGAGAGCATCGACACCAAGCCGACCAGCATCGACACAGCCGACCAACATCGACACACAGCCGACCAGCATCGACACACAGCCGGCCAGCATCGACATACAGGCGGCCAGCATCAATACACAGCCGGCCAGCATCGACACAGCAGACTAGCATCCATACACAGAACCGACCAGCATCGATACACAGCAGGCCAGCATCGCCACAGGAGACCAGCATCGACATATAGGTGGTCAGCATCGACACCAAGCCGACCAGCAACGACACACAGCCGGCCAGCATCGACATACAGGCGGCCAGCATCGATACACAGCCGGGCATTATCGACACAGCCGACCAGCATCAAGACAGAACCGTCCAGCATCGACATACCGCCTGTGTGTCGATGCTGGTTGGTTATGCGTCGATGTTTGTCGATTCTGTGTCATGGGTTACTGTTAGTTCCTTAAGCTGAGTCTTTTAAATAAAATGTGCGACCATTAGATGGGGATATCATTCAAGCATCCTTTATAAAGAGGCCAGAGTTCAGAATTCAAACAGCGCGCTCACCGTTGGACTGGTGACAACTAGTGACCAGCTGTTTGGTCAAATCTATTATGTGGACTAGGGGGGAAATATTCTTCACATACTGGGCAGCCGTATGGCTTTACACTATAGAGTAAGGAATATTTCGCCGTCTGAGCTAAGTAGGGCAACTATGCCAGAAAGTGTAACAGTGAGCTGATTTTAACTTTTAAGTAACCGGAACGCTCACAAAAACTGTGCTCTGGCAGAAAATTGTTATGCGCGCTATCCTTAAAACTTGTGTGCGCGCGCACGCTCGAAGCTTAGAGAAAACATTGGATACGGCGTCTTCGTGTTTTGGCAACTGTCCGTACTGTTATCCTTCTATAGAGCCTACTAAAATAACTTATGCTTGCGAACAGCGCCTTCGAGAAGTTCTCAGAAGGCTCTATATAAATGTCAAGATGACTGACTTGTAAACTAAATATCGTAACATCAATTTGTTTTCTCTGCTTGATTTCTTCTTACTGAATTTTGGGCGCTTCATTATATAATAATGAATGGTAAGTATGTAACGTATATAATAATGATAGTATGTATGATATAGTACGTAAAGTATTTAATAATGAATGCTAAGAGTATTTAATAATGAATGGTAAGTATGTAAAGTATATAATAATGAATGGTAAGTATGTAAAGTATATAATAATAAATGGTAAGTATGAAAAGTATATAATAATGACTGGTAAGTATGTAAAGTATATAATAATGACTGGTAAGTATGAAAAGTATATAATAATGACTGGTAAGTATGTAAAGTATATAATAATGAATGGTAAGTATGTAAAGTATATAATAATGAATGGTAAGTATGTAAGTATATGATAATGACTGGTAAGTACGTAAAGTATATAATAATGACTGGTAAGTATGTAAAGTATATAATACTGAATGGTAAGTATGTATGGTATATAATAATGAATGGTAAATATGTAAAGAAAGCAATAGGAAGCGTCAAAGGATAGACCATTGGTCGTTGTAGAAAAAGTGCACATTTCCATTTACACGCGTAAACATGCTCGACCATCAGCAACCAGGGAAGGTGGGACCTAAAAAGGCGCAGAGTGGGAGACACCTGACAATAAGTAGGCCTAGGCCTACTCGTGGGAGGCTGTGGAAACTGCGAATATGGCTTTTGATGGAGATGTCGAGAATGATACACTCATTGCATGCTAGAGAGCATAGACAAGGGCAGACTATAAACTTCTGTAGGCCCTATTTCCCGTTATTATTTCCTGATT
This sequence comes from Norana najaformis, assembly GCA_964023275.1. Taxonomy (NCBI): domain Eukaryota; kingdom Metazoa; phylum Annelida; class Clitellata; order Crassiclitellata; family Hormogastridae; genus Norana; species Norana najaformis. The sequence continues at coordinate 8,459,207 of OZ029929.1, forward strand.
ATTTCAGCAGTTTATACTGGACTAAGCCCCGCAAGCAAATATCGCCATCTGTCGAATCAGTGTCGAAACTTCACAGTTCAATAATGAGTGACAAGTAATCGTAATCGTAATCTCGAGATTTCTACAGCGTCCAGCGACAGCCAAGTCGCGGGAACCTGCTTATTCAGGTAATGCTTTCGTTAACACGCCATATGCCCATCGACTGAGCGAGGGATCGTAGGCGTGGGTGGGTCACAGCGGTCAGACAACAAAAGCAAGACGATACAAATAGGTCTTAAGCCGCTTTACGAATATGTTTAACGAGATACTGTTGTGTCGTATCCGCCTTTTAACCGAGAGATGTGCAGTCGTATGACTAAAGTTGGTAAAGCACTTTTACCTGCCACTTGTGCACCAGAAGTCTAATAAGAGTCTATGAAATAAGTCGTTTACAATTATTCTCGGGCAGGGGTCATCTGACTCTGACCTGACCTGCTTTGATATGACCTGCTGTGACCTGACCTGGTTCCCATTAGACTTATAGGCCTACCTCGCTTCAGCTCACCTACCCTAAACTCAAAGTACGAATTTGCGATTACGATTAGAGAGGCATAAGCAGGCAGGGAATAATCATATGCTTTTAATCAAGACTTTCAGTTCAACGGGTATTCGATTGGGATGTCCGTCGACGTCCAATTCCATTGATCCGCCGAAGATCGATTCGTTTCCGCACTGGATCTAACCTGTCTGCGCAAATCTCGAACGACGAAAGCAATTGGATCATGTCCGATCGCAGGCGATGATCTATCAGTCCCTCTGAACACGACAAGAATTAAGACCAGCTCCATGAACTAGACGATTTCTTCAATCAATCGGTTCGATCGTGGTTTTGCTTAGTCGGGTCGGGAGGAATCTGATTAGTTTCTCTTGAAGAGACGCTAAATAAGTTTGCGTTTATTGTATTGTATTTGATAACTTATGTAGCGCTTCTTGCAGAACAAACTACTCAGAGACGCTTCCAGCATGAGAACCTCTGGGAAATAAGAATGTCTTTAAACAACGAGCTGACTGAGCTCTATCACCAACAGTGACCCTTGCACGAAACGATAGCGGAAGTTCATTCCATAGAGATGGGCGAACAACAGCAAAAGCCCTCTGCTGAGCAAGCGAGGACTTAACACGGGGAACAAATAGATCCAGTCGATCGTAGCGGACGGGATGAGGTTCTGGAGGGTAAATGTGAAGGGTAAATGTGCCAGTCTTGTTTTAGAGTCTCTAAGTCTTAGTGTCGGTCTCATCTCGGGGACACAGGATCTTGGTCTCGTCTCAGACTTCTAAAGTCTCGGTCTTGGGCTGGACATATCGAGTCTCATAGCGGGATTTCATTAGAAACTACAGAATATCGTTCAGTCAAAGATCCGATTCATTGAGCATTTTACCTAACCTTACCTGGGATGCCATTTATGGGTCGTAGTCTCGTGTATTCCGAGATGACATCAGCTGGACTAGAGACCTACTAATGATCGTTATTATGACAACGGACTAATTACTAAGCGCCTCGGCTCTAACGAACGAGGTCTCGATCGATGACGATCCACGACCCAGAAACACGCACATACAAATAGTGCACATCACGGCATTGGTATTTATGAATGGTATTTATGAATGGTATCTATCAACTGTATTTATCAATGGCATTTATTAATGGTATTTATCAATGGTATTTATGAATGGTATTTATCAATGGTATTTAGCAATGGTATTTATGAATGGTATTTATGAATGGTGTTTATGAATGGTATTTATGAATGGTATCTATCAACTGTATTTATCAATGGCATTTATTAATGGTATTTATTAATGGTATTTAGCAATGGTATTTATTAATGGCATTTATTAATGGTATTTATTAATGGTATTTATTAACGGTATGTACTAATGGTATTTATTAATGGTATTTATCAATGGTATTTATTAACGGCATTTATAAATGGTATTTATTAATGTTATTTATTAATGCTCGATAGCATCAGACCCAATTTATCCAGGAAGAAATAAAACAGTCGCTCTAACTGCCAGCATGCGGGCCTGAAAGATTAGCCACTGCAGCCTGCTCACTGTGGCCAATGCTTATGGTCATTTAAGAATATCTGGTTGCATACACATAGGACAAGGTGACTGTATCCTTCAGCGAACAATTATGTATACGAGTCTAGAACCTGCGCTGAATTTGTGGGTTTCAGTAATTTTAAATCGAGTCTGTCCCGCACCACAGCTGCCGTTTGTACACCACGCTAATGAAGAAGGTCACAGGCACCAACCCTGTTTCTCCCTCGCATGCAAACCGCTGCGGCCCAGTCCAGAAGCTTTGCCTACGTTAGTCCCACCTGCTGGAATCATCTCCCTCGAGAATTGCGACTTGAGCTCATTTCTCTCCCCCTCTTAGTGTTCCGCAGGCGTCTGAAGACTGTACTGTTTAAGCGATTTTACTTTTTCGGGTCGGAAGCACCTCTGTTGAGTCTATCCCCTAAGAGGCGCTTGATAAATCTCAAATTACAATTACAAATTACAGTTAAGACCGCGATGAAGTCCGATTACCCAGTCATCGCTGCGTTTTCTCGCCAATGTAGCTGCACAGGGTAATAAGAAGAGAGTGGAGTAACAATTTTGATAGTGGTTGCGGCGTCGATGATGATGACACGGATGAAGATGTCAGCATAGCATGACAGACGGACGGACGGAGGGAAAGAAATAGACGGTCAATGATGAATCAGTGGCGGATTTAGCTATAGGCATGGAGGGGCGGCACGCCACCGCGCCTTTCTTGGTTATATGCCGGCGCCCCTCAGACCAGACCCGTGCCTTGTGGACTGCGAGAATGTGGCGCCCTGCTGGAATTGCTCTTGCCCCTCCACGCAAGCAAGCCTGAAGCCGCCAAAGTGATGAATGTTACGACGATGGCGGTGACGACAACAATGAAGATGGCGATGACGGCTATGCTCTTGAAGGTGGTAGAATCGCTCGGTCAAACTTTGCTGCACGTTCAAGTAGGTGAAGCAAGGAAAACACTCCTCTTCCGCAGATCCTGAATCCTCTTATTTCCCTTGTCTATCCCGCAGATACAATTTCAAACACTACCCAACCTAGCCGTTTGCCTGCCTGCCTGCCTGCCTGCCTGCCTGCCTGCCTGCCTGCCTGCCTGCCTGCCTGCCTGCCTGCCTGCCTGCCTGTCTGCCCCTTGTATCTTGACCTGGAACTGAATCCTTCTTGCCTATCGATTTTGTTTTTGACTGAGCGCCTCTAAATAAGGTGGTTCCCGCGACTTAGCTTTCGTTGGGCACTGTAGAAATCTCGAGTTTACGATTACGATTACGATGAATGAATGAATGAATGAATGAATGAATGAACAGACGGGTAGACGGACGAATAAACGATCCCCTGCATGAGTGCAGAGTAATGTTGCGGAGAATCAGAATGCGTGAATACATGAACGACTGAACGATCGAATGAATGAAAATGTGATCACGCTGATTACCATTGGCAACGCCGCACAGCGCCGACAGACCGAACTAGCAGCTTGTTTTACTTAGCCTCATAACATGCTGAATATGCGTTATTAATAGGTGTTGCACATGCATATTGACTGTATAGACCTATGCAATTATCTAGAAGGTAAATGTATACGTACAGTTGTGTCTGTGCGTGCTATCGCGCAAATGAAGGCGGTTTGAAAGCACAAATATGTCTTGGTAACAGCCGCCGAATTACCACGCACACCTGCATTCACTCACACACTGCCAGCATTATTATATAACATAATATATAACATAATTATTATACATATGAACCATGATCTCGGTAGTAGCCATTCCACTTCGGACTGCTGACATAGATGAGATTTCTTATCTTAACCCGCCTTACTATCTATATATTATTATTTAGGTTTATTAACTGCATGCTAATATGTCTGTCATTATATCCGTTTAGGTTCTTCAATTGAACTGATTAGCCTATATTTACAAACGTATTTTACTGTACCGGTAGAATTAACTTTGATAAAAGAATCACATAAATTCACACAAGTCACGCAGCAACAAAAGGAAAGGAAGAAAATCTTTTCAAAGTAAACGAATACCTGAAACCGGAATGGCAGTTTTGCGCTATTACAGCATTGTTAAATGAGTAAGTTGAGAGATATATAATCGATAGCAACTGCTTCATCTTGCTGATTTATACATCAGCCTAAATTATTCATCACACAGCCTTCTTGACCCGACCCAACCCAAAGCACTGAATTTTCCAAAAATTCCGACCCGACCCGTGGGTCCATCCAACTCATGGACAATTCTGATATAAATATTTAAATATTTATTAATACATTTATATATATCGCTGTGATTTGCATATAACTACATTCGTGTATCGCTTCCTCCAACAGATGATGATGTAAAACGGTTCAAAAAAGAACCAAGATGGCAAAACGGGTCAGAAGAACGAAACACGCCGGGAGACATAAACACGACTAGCCTAGAGAGACTTAAAAATAGCCACGCAGGACCCAAAAACCAAAAACCGAATTTCAGCTGAGCCAAACTGACAAATAACTCATTTTATAAGGTAGACAATCCCAGCCAAAATGTACAGAAGGCGTAAACAACTTAACCTACTTGGTCCTATCCTATAAGCCGCATGTAAATATATCACTGGCCAACACATAATTATTTGTTGCCTCAAATGTTAGAACTGTTTCTGGGTATATTTGACCTGCTGATTCCAGAAAAGGCACCAGTTTTCTCCCAGCAGGTCTAGTTTTCGAGATATGGAACATTATGCCATATACCAGTCCTTGCCTCTGCTCGCCCATAAAACATAAGGCTATAGCTATAATTATGTAGTGCTCAATTTATTATGTGTTACACTAAATAAACATAATAATACAAATACTTAAAAGAAAATGTTAATACCTGAAACTGTACTTATATGATACCAAACAGAACAAGTTTGTTATAAAAATTTCAAGTCATTCGACACCGAAGAAGCTCCTTTTGTACGATTTCCGAGTGTGGCATTTGCCGGAACAATCGCGCATAATATTCCAGCAATAGTCTGCCATCATGTGTGCATCCCATCTTCCTTGATATCGATTTTCCATTGTTTTGATGTCTTGGTGAAATCTTTCACCTTGCTGTTCGCTGAAGTCACCAAGATTCTCTGGAAAGCGATCTAAGTGACTGTGGAGATAATGGACTTTAATGCTCATGTTGCAGCCAAGCTTGTTGAAATGAAGAAGCATATCCTCTACTAGTTGTGCATAATTGTCTGCCTTCTTGTTGCCAAGAAAATTTTTAGTTACAAGAACAAAGGAAGACCAGGCACAAGATTCGATTTCATTCATTGATGGTATGAAAAGTGGGTCATTCATAAGTTGCCTGATCTGTGCACCATCGAAGATTCCAGCCTTCAATTTTTCCATTGTAATTCCTGGTAACTTGTGTACTATGTATTCGAAGCATGAACCTTCTTTATTCAAAGCCCTGACAAATTGTTTCATCAGGCCTAGCTTTATATGTAGTGGTGGCAGTATGATCCTATCTCGTGCCACCAAAGATTCCTTGATTACATTTTGAGCTCCAACCACCATGTCTTTCCTCGAAGGCCAATCTTTTCTTGTCCAATGCTCATGCTTGGCTCTACTGTCCCAAAGACACAAAAGCAGGGATACTTTGTGTAGCCACTTTGTTGACCAAGGAGGAAATTTACCATCTTCAAGTCTACACAAATTACCCATTGATGTTCTTTGTATTTCATCTTTTCCAGTACTAAAGAGATGGCATTGTACTCTTCTTTCATCCTGGTGGAGTGACCGATTGGAATAGAACCAAATTTGTTGCCGTTATTTAAAAGCACACATTTCAGACTACGTTTTGAACTGTCGATAAAAAGACGCCACTCATCTGGGCTGTAATCCGACAGACCAATTTTCTTCAATAAGTTGCTGATGTCATTACAGAATACTAGGTTGTTGTCTTCGGTAAAGAATGGCAGCAAATCCTTTTCTCTGTTTCTATAAATTGTAATTTTCGTTCCAGGCTGAAGTGCATTCTTTTCCTTTAGTCTGGACGCAAGCAATTCAGAGGACTCTTTGGAAAGATTTAAGTCCCTGATCAGATCACTCAACTCTTTTTGGTCAAAACGTTCACTGTGTGAAGTTGATTGGAAATCACTGTCACTGCCCCCACTTTCTTCACTTTCGTCATCTTGTCCGATATTGGACAAGTCTCATCGTCTGAGAGCTGAGGTAGTTCGCGAAAAGGTGGAACTGGTACAATATCCGAATGCGGAACAGGTCTCCTGGCTGAAGGTATATCAGGGTAAGACAACTTGTGACGATTATTTCGATTGATGCCTATGATATTAACCATGCAAAAGTAACAGTCGTCGAAGTGGTTTATCTGTTCCCTCCAAACAATCGGTACACCAAATTTCAGGCAGCTTCTCTTTCCAATTGTCCAGTGGCGCAATTGTTCAATACAAGTTTTGCATACTGTATGAGGAGCCCATTGCTTATCTTGATCTCCAAGTTTGACACCAAAATAACCTACATATGCTCTTTTTACAAACTCAGAAATCGGTTTCCTGTTTGCTTTTAGTGTGTATTCCCCACAAATGTAGCAGAATATGTCTGGATGGTTAATGCAGCTCCGTCTGGAAGTAGCCATAACCTTAAGGATGTTCGCATCTGAGGAATTAAATGACTAACCTAAAAAATAGTAAGAACATGTAGTTATTTAATGCTCACATTCACAGATTGTTCTTGCGACCAACTCTTAATATGCCCTAAGACGACTGCGGCTGCTCTAGCTTTCAGGAGGCGGTTTATATAGGCTATAAATGCTGACTTCAGCATAATCTATTTACGTAGTTCGAAACCATGAAACGCTGTATAAGCACAAATAAATTCTAAATGAGGCCATGAATTTAGTGCTGAGTAAGCTGTAGGCTACAGAATAGTTATTTCGTTGAATCAGCAATATCTTAGCACGCGGCAAGATATGCTGATTTTACATTATAAGGATGTAGGCATTATATGAATCAGCAAGAATTATAATTAGCCATAAATAAAGCTTATTATGACATTTTAGTTTTGCCAAAGACATCGTTTAAAGAGTGGACTGGGTTTTCTTTACAAAATCGACGATATCTCAGAAACTAGACCTGATGCACTCAATCCAATGACATTTTCTGAATCAGCGCCCAAAATTACCCCAAGAACAGGTCTAAAACCGAAGGCAACAAGAAAAAAAATTTTTTCTGTTGGCCAGTGTTATCTCTAGTTTGTACTTTCGATCGTCCATAGAGAACATTAAAGCAAAGACTTACTTTCGACCCTCCCTACACTTCTCTGCATTTGTCCGCATTTGGCATTACCGCCCATCCTCTTCCTCCAACGGAGCAGTAAGGCATATAGATTGGGCTTCCCTGTTAATCTTGCAGGGCTAATTGAGCTATGTAGTGAGTTACTTAGATACTGCTGCACAGTGGCACGGGAGCCATGGCGCCAGAGTCGCCAATGCTCACACAAGTTTTGGCTATGTGACGCTTAGGCAGAAGCATGCTCACACAACATTTTTGGCCAATGGAGATATCTACCTATTCTTATAGATTATATCGGATATAATGCATAATTTTATCCACCTTTGTACTGTACTGTATTGAGGTTGGCTCACACAACTTTCAAACACTTCCCGGGCCATTGCTGCTGCAACCAGAAATTAGATCTAATCTAATTAGATCCAATTTGTTGGTACGGACTGCTGTCTGACTGAAGTTGGTAATTAAGCTACAGAGTGTACAGAAATAACAATTTAGATTTGGACACCCGCGTTTAGACAGAGCCCCCGCTTGTCCGAATTTGGGAGACCCCTTCTTCTGCCCTTTTCGGACGCCATTAATGGACGACCCTTTGTGCAAATGCAAACGATCGTACACATGATCCAGGTTGATTTCTTCCAATGCACGTCAATTCAGCTAAAAACCTGTATGGTCAATAACTGGAGCATCTTGAAATTCGAATCTAATGACTTCTATAACGCCGTTATCATAATACTCAAGACACCGGTCGATGGTCGCTTCAATTGACTAATCGTAATCAAAATTATAATTTATTAGAGAAGCTAAGTTGAAGTTAGGCAACAGCGGCTAAGCGAGTTGAGAGAGATGAGTCTTAAGTTTAGACCTCACGAATTACTTCAAAGAATTGCCATAGCCGGCCAGCATCGACATATAGACGAGCAGCATCAACTCAGAACCGACCAGCATTGACAAAACAGCCGGCCAGCATCGAAACACAGCCGGCCGGTATCGGCACACAACAGTCCAGCATCGAGACAGCCGGCCAGCATCGACGCACAACAGACCAGCATCAACATCCAGCTGGCCACCATCAACACCCAGCCGGCCAGCATCGAAACACAGCCGGCAGGCATCGACACAGAACCGACCAGCATCGATACACAGAACCGACAAGCATCGACACAGTCAGCCAACATCGACACACAGCCTGCCAACATCGATACAGCCGGCCAGCATCGACTCACAGCAGGCCAGCATCGACACACAGTCGGCCAGCATCGATACATAGCAGGCCAGCATCGACACATAGCCGTCCAGCATCGATACAGAGTGGACCATCATCGACTCTCAGCCGGCCGGCATCGACGTACAGCAGACCAGCATCGACACAGCCGGCCAGCATCGACTCACAGCAGGCCACCACTGACACACAGCCGGCCAGCATTGACACATAGCCGACCACCATCGACACAGCCGGGCAGCATCGACTCACAGCAGACCAGCATCGACTCACAGCCGACCAACATCGACACACAGCAGGCCAGCATCGACGCACAGCAGACCAGCATCGACTCAAAGCAGGCCAGCATCGATACAGAGTCGACCAGCATCCACTCTCAGCCGGGCAGCATCGACGTACAGCAGACCAGCATCGACACAGCCGGCCAGCATCGACTCAAAACAGGCCAGCTTCGATACAGAGTCGACCAGCATCCACTCTCAGCCGGCCAGCATCGACGTACAGCAGACCAGCATCGACACACAGCCGGCCAGCATCGACGCACAGCAGACCAGCATCGACTCAAAACAGGCCAGCATCGATACAGAATCGACCAGCATCGACACACAGCCGGCCAGCATCGACACAGAACCGACCAGCATCGACACACAGCTGGCCAGCATCGAAACAGCCGACCAGCATCGACACAGCCTCTTCCGCGGTCGCCGTATGGGCAACATCATGAGGATGGCCTTTACTCAGAATAGGGTTCGTTCCTTTACCGCGTGAGGACTTCCTCGTAACCACCATTTTACATCTCGTATCTCTCCCGCTATCGCCAGTATTCTGAGACACCAGTCGTTTTCTCGATTCCGGGAACAGGCACACTTTACGACGAGCCTCCGCGTCTCTCCGCCCTTGGCACATGGATATCGGAAAACGCATCTTTCCACTATCACCTGTCTTTCGCTCCATCTCCGTGGACTTTCGGAGTAAGTTTCCGTACCAGGTCTCTGTTGGCAATTATTGACCAACACTGCTTTAGGGTATAGGATACCCCTATGGAACACTCAAGGGAAGGTCCCCTCTCTAACCTTCTTGTAAAACACACGGACCTTCGTACCGACCTACGCACGAGTGGGCCCTTCCCCGCACTTCAGTCACTCCTCTGATCGGTGTGTGGCGACAAGCAAATAGAGGAATCGGTGTTTTCGATCTCGACTCCAGTATTATCGCGGAACCGACCCGGACTATGATGTACCGGGTATTTCTTGGTCTGCGTTTGTGTCCGGTCTCTTACGTACCGGGGCTTTACTTGGTCTGCGTTATTTTCCGCGGTGTCTTCCCCTTATCTCTTCCTGCCGTCTGAATTTCCACAGGGTGTGCGCGGCCGCGTCTCTCCCAGAGTTTCACAATACCCTTTATCTTCCAACTGTCGTGACTTGCTCAGACCGTCTCGCGACTTCCAAACAAGGTGGGCCCGAGCCCTGCTGGACCAACGGATTCAGTCAGAAATCACACAGATTGGTTTGTAACGGCTGCGACGTTCCTCAGGAGCGAACTGGGGTCAATGGGGTAGCTTCCGTAACTTCTCACTCGTTTCACACAGACATGTTTTATCTGACTCTAGCAGAACTAACGGGGTAGGCTTCCCAATGCCACCCCTTTACTTGACACAGACCTGTACTTATTTCTCACGAACGGGGTACTTCCCCGGGTTCCGTCCAACCTCAACGTCCACCGTCGTGGTTCAGACCGCCCCGCGATCTACGGCAGAGGGGGCACTCGCTCTACCGGATCGGCGCCGTCAGTCTGAATCCAGACAGTGATTATCTCGGTCGTTCCGCCGTGAGCGCACAGATTAGTCTTTTCTCGGACTCTCCCGTCCGTATATTTTTATCGTAACCGGGACCGTATCGAACACGGGCTTCTCCGGACGTCACCCTCGTCCGTATATATGTATTTGTATAAACCGAGTTCCTAAAAAACACTCCGACTCGAACCCTTGAAGGCTCGCAACCACCCTTCACTCTGTCTCCACAACGCCCGCATTGCTCCTTCTGTACTGTCGCATATATGAAGGCACGCTACCATCCTTCACGATTATAGCAACAGAACGCACGACACCTCTTATGCAATCCCGTTCGATGCGTTTTACTTATATAGTGTCCAGCTTGATAAAACGTAAAAAAGGTATCTAACCGTTACCGATTACTTGCCTTAAAACAAACATTTAAGGACTTATAAATTTCAACAATTTTATCCATTATTTCGCTAAAAATAATCTAAGAACTTAGCACGACCTAATTATTAAGTTATTATTAGATTAAGCTCAAATTTAATAAAAATTTTAATTTCCGAAAATCCTATGCATCTAATGCCACCACACGCGCGCAGCACTCAGCGTCTACCTGAAGCTACTCATAGCTACTCCTGCCCCTTTCCCAGCAGCCTTGCTTTGTGACCGATCCGCCAGACACATCGACACACAGCCGACCATCATCGACACAGCCGACCAGTACCGACACAGAACCGACCAGTATCGATACACAGAACGGACAAGCATCGACACAGCCGGCCAGCATCCACACACAGCATACCAGCATCCACACACAGCCGGGCAGCATCGACACACAGCTCGCCAGGATCGACACAGTGCCGGCCAGCATCGATACAGAGCCGACCAGCATCGACACACAGCCCTTCATAGACCACACACCCCAAACTGATCACTATCCAAAACAACCAAGTAACCTACACTAAGTAACATTTACGCGGGAAACCTTCAAACTTTCTATTTCAATGCATTGCTCTGCACGACAAGAACTATTGCAAGAATGGGGTAGGTGGTCTGCGAAGCGCTTTAGTTTCCACTGGGATGAACATGTCATTTCTGCTCGCGAACTTTCAGTAGTCCTTAACATGTTGTCCAATGCATTGAACCGACGCAGAACCGACCAGCATCGACACGCAGAACCGACAAGCATTGACACAGCCAGGCAGCATCGACACACAGCCTGCCAGCATCGACACAGAAACGACCAGCATCAAGTCACAGACGCCCAGCATCGACACACAGCCCACCAGCATCGACACAGAACTGACCATCATCGATACACAGAACCGACTAGAATCGACTCACAGCCGGCCAACATCGACACACAGCCTGCCAGCATCGACTCACAGCCGGCCACCATTGACATACAGACGGCCAGGATCGACACAGCCGGCGAGCATCGACTCACAGCCGGCCATCATCCACACGCACAGCGTACCAGCATCCACACACAGCCGGCCAGCATCGACACAGAACCGAACAGCATCGAAACACAGGCGGTCAGCATCGATACAATGCCGGCCAGCATCGATATAGAGCCGACCAGCATCGACACAGAACCGACCAGCATCGATACACAGAACGGACAAGCATCGACATAGCCGGCCAGCATCGACTCACAGCTGGCCACCATTGACACACAGACGGCCAGCATCCACACACAGCCGGTCAGCATCGACTCACAGCTGGCCACCATTGACTCACAGACGGCCAGCATCGACACAGCCAACCAGCATTGACACAGCCGGCCAGCTTCGACTCACAGCCGGCCAGCATCCACACACACAAACAGCGTACCAGCATCCACACACACAGCCGGCCAGCATCGACACACAGCTGGCCAGGATCGACACAGAACCGAACAGCATCGACACCGAGGCGGCCAGCATCGATACAGTGCCGGCCAGCATCGATTCAGAGCCGACCACATCGACACATGGCCGGCCAGCATCGATACAGAGTGGACCAGCATCGATACACAGAACGGACAAGCATCGACATAGCCGGCCAGCATCGACTCACAGCTGGCCACCATTGACAGACGGCCTGCATCGACACACAGCCGGCCAGCATCGACACACAACCGGCCAGCATCGACTAATAGCTAACAGCCGGCCATCATCGACCCACACACAGCAGATCAGCATCGACACACAGCCGGCCATTTTCGACACACAGCCGACCATCATCGACACAAACCCGACCATCATCGATACACAGAACCGACAAGCATCGACACAGCCAGCATCGACATAGCCTGCCACCATCGATACGCAACCGGCCAGCATCGACACACAGCAGGCCAGCATCGACGCTCAGCAGACAAGCATCGACTCAAATCCAGCCTGCATCGACACATTGCAGGCCAGCATCGATACAGAGTCGACCAGCATCGACTCACAGCCGGCCAACATCGACACGCAGCAGACCAGCATCGATACACAGAACCGACCAGCATCGATACACAGCCGGCCAGCATCGACACAGGAGACCAGCATCGACATATAGGTGGAGAGCATCGACACCAAGCCGACCAGCATCGACACAGCCGACCAACATCGACACACAGCCGACCAGCATCGACACACCGCCGGCCAGCATCCACACAGCAGACTAGCATCGATACACAGAACCGACCAGCATCGATACACAGCAGGCCAGCATAGCCACAGGAGACCAGCATCGACATATAGGTGGTCAGCATCGACACCAAGCCGACCAGCATCGACACAGCCGACCAACATCGACACACAGCCGACCAGCAACGACACACTGCCGGCCAGCATCGACATACAGGCGGCCAGCATCAATACACAGCCGGCCAGCATCGACATAGCAGACTAGCATCGACACACAGGTGGTCAGCATCGATACACAGCCGGGCATTATCGACACAGTCGACCAGCATCAAGACAGAACCGTCCAGCATCGACATACCGTCTGTGTGTCGATGCTGGTTGGTTATGCGTCGATGTTTGTCGATTCTGTGTCATAGGTTACTGTTAGTTCCTTAAGCTGAGTCTTTTAAATAAAATGTGCGACCATTAGATGGGGATATCATTCAAGCATCCTTTATAAAGAGGCCAGAGTTCAGAATTCAAACAGCGCGCTCACCGTTGGACTGGTGACAACTAGTGACCAGCTGTTTGGTCAAATCTATTATGTGGACTAGGGGGGAAATATTCTTCACATACTAGGCAGCCGTATGGCTTTACACTATAGAGTAAGGAATATTTCGCCGTCTGAGCTAAGTAGGGCAACTATGCCAGAAAGTGTAACAGTGAGCTGATTTTAACTTTTAAGTAACCGGAACGCTCACAAAAACTGTGCTCTGGCAGAAAATTGTTATGCGCGCTATCCTTAAAACTTGTGTGCGCGCGCACGCTCGCAGCTTAGAGAAAACATTGGATACGGCGTCTTCGTGTTTTGGCAACTGTCCGTACTGTTATCCTTCTATAGAGCCTACTAAAATAACTTATGCTTGCGAACAGCGCCTTCGAGAAGTTCTCAGAAGGCTCTATATAAATGTCAAGATGACTGACTTGTAAACTAAATATCGTAACATCAATTTGTTTTCTCTGCTTGATTTCTTCTTACTGAATTTTGGGCGCTTCATTATATAATAATGAATGGTAAGTATGTAACGTATATAATAATGATAGTATGTATGATATAGTACGTAAAGTATTTAATAATGAATGCTAAGAGTATTTAATAATGAATGGTAAGTATGTAAAGTATATAATAATGAATGGTAAGTATGTAAAGTATATAATAATAAATGGTAAGTATGAAAAGTATATAATAATGAATGGTAAGTACGTGAAATATATAATAATGAATGGTAAGTACGTGAAATATATAATAATGAATGGTAAGTATGAAAAGTATATAATAATGAATGGTAAGTATGTAAAGTATATAATAATAAATGGTAAGTATGTAAGGTATATAATAATGAATGGTAATATGTAAAGTATATAATAATAAATGGTAAGTATGAAAAGTATGTAATAATGAATGGTAAGTATGTAAAGTATATAATAATGAATGGTAAGTATGAAAAGTATATAATAATGAATGGTAAGTATGAAAAGTATATAATAATGAATGGTAAGTATGTAAGGTATATAATAATGAATGGTAATATGTAAAGTATATAATAATGAATGGTAAGTATGAAAAGTATGTAATAATGAATGGTAAGTATGTAAAGTATATAATAATGAATGGTAAGTATGAAAAGTATATAATAATGAATGGTAAGTACGTGAAATATATAATAATGATTGGTAAGTAGGTAAAGTATATAATAATGACTGGTAAGTATGTAAAGTATATAATAATGAATGGTAAGTATGTAAGGTATATAATAATGAATGGTAAGTATGAAAAGTATATAATAATGACTGGTAAGTATGTAAAGTATATTATAATGAATGGTAAGTATGTAAAGTATATAATAATGACTGGTAAGTATTTAAAGTATATAATAATGACTGGTAAGTATGAAAAGTATATAATAATGACTGGTAAGTATGTAAAGTATATAATAATGAATGGTAAGTATGTAAAGTATATAATAATGAATGGTAAGTATGTAAGTATATGATAATGACTGGTAAGTACGTAAAGTATATAATAATGACTGGTAAGTATGTAAAGTATATAATACTGAATGGTAAGTATGTATGGTATATAATAATGAATGGTAAATATGTAAAGAAAGCAATAGGAAGCGTCAAAGGATAGACCATTGGTCGTTGTAGAAAAAGTGCACATTTCCATTTACACGCGTAAACATGCTCGACCATCAGCAACCAGGGAAGGTGGGACCTAAAAAGGCGCAGAGTGGGAGACACCTGACAATAAGTAGGCCTAGGCCTACTCGTGGGAGGCTGTGGAAACTGCGAATATGGCTTTTGATGGAGATGTCGAGAATGATACACTCATTGCATGCTAGAGAGCATAGACAAGGGCAGACTATAAACTTCTGTAGGCCCTATTTCCCGTTATTATTTCCTGATTATTTCAGCAGTTTATACTGGACTAAGCCCCGCAAGCAAATATCGCCATCTGTCGAATCAGTGTCGAAACTTCACAGTTCAATAATGAGTGACAAGTAATCGTAATCGTAATCTCGAGATTTCTACAGCGTCCAGCGACAGCCAAGTCGCGGGAACCTGCTTATTCAGGTAATGCTTTCGTTAACACGCCATATGCCCATCGACTGAGCGAGGGATCGTAGGCGTGGGTGGGTCACAGCGGTCAGACAACAAAAGCAAGACGATACAAATAGGTCTTAAGCCGCTTTACGAATATGTTTAACGAGATACTGTTGTGTCGTATCCGCCTTTTAACCGAGAGATGTGCAGTCGTATGACTAAAGTTGGTAAAGCACTTTTACCTGCCACTTGTGCACCAGAAGTCTAATAAGAGTCTATGAAATAAGTCGTTTACAATTATTCTCGGGCAGGGGTCATCTGACTCTGACCTGACCTGCTTTGATATGACCTGCTGTGACCTGACCTGGTTCCCATTAGACTTATAGGCCTACCTCGCTTCAGCTCACCTACCCTAAACTCAAAGTACGAATTTGCGATTACGATTAGAGAGGCATAAGCAGGCAGGGAATAATCATATGCTTTTAATCAAGACTTTCAGTTCAACGGGTATTCGATTGGGATGTCCGTCGACGTCCAATTCCATTGATCCGCCGAAGATCGATTCGTTTCCGCACTGGATCTAACCTGTCTGCGCAAATCTCGAACGACGAAAGCAATTAGATCATGTCCGATCGCAGGCGATGATCTATCAGTCCCTCTGAACACGACAAGAATTAAGACCAGCTCCATGAACTAGACGATTTCTTCAATCAATCGGTTCGATCGTGGTTTTGCTTAGTCGGGTCGGGAGGAATCTGATTAGTTTCTCTTGAAGAGACGCTAAATAAGTTTGCGTTTATTGTATTGTATTTGATAACTTATGTAGCGCTTCTTGCAGAACAAACTACTCAGAGACGCTTCCAGCATGAGAACCTCTGGGAAATAAGAATGTCTTTAAACAACGAGCTGACTGAGCTCTATCACCAACAGTGACCCTTGCACGAAACGATAGCGGAAGTTCATTCCATAGAGATGGGCGAACAACAGCAAAAGCCCTCTGCTGAGCAAGCGAGGACTTAACACGGGGAACAAATAGATCCAGTCGATCGTAGCGGACGGGATGAGGTTCTGGAGGGTAAATGTGAAGGGTAAATGTGCCAGTCTTGTTTTAGAGTCTCTAAGTCTTAGTGTCGGTCTCATCTCGGGGACACAGGATCTTGGTCTCGTCTCAGACTTCTAAAGTCTCGGTCTTGGGCTGGACATATCGAGTCTCATAGCGGGATTTCATTAGAAACTACAGAATATCGTTCAGTCAAAGATCCGATTCATTGAGCATTTTACCTAACCTTACCTGGGATGCCATTTATGGGTCGTAGTCTCGTGTATTCCGAGATGACATCAGCTGGACTAGAGACCTACTAATGATCGTTATTATGACAACGGACTAATTACTAAGCGCCTCGGCTCTAACGAACGAGGTCTCGATCGATGACGATCCACGACCCAGAAACACGCACATACAAATAGTGCACATCACGGCATTGGTATTTATGAATGGTATTTATGAATGGTATCTATCAACTGTATTTATCAATGGCATTTATTAATGGTATTTATCAATGGTATTTATGAATGGTATTTATCAATGGTATTTAGCAATGGTATTTATGAATGGTATTTATGAATGGTGTTTATGAATGGTATTTATGAATGGTATCTATCAACTGTATTTATCAATGGCATTTATTAATGGTATTTATTAATGGTATTTAGCAATGGTATTTATTAATGGCATTTATTAATGGTATTTATTAATGGTATTTATTAACGGTATGTACTAATGGTATTTATTAATGGTATTTATCAATGGTATTTATTAACGGCATTTATAAATGGTATTTATTAATGTTATTTATTAATGCTCGATAGCATCAGACCCAATTTATCCAGGAAGAAATAAAACAGTCGCTCTAACTGCCAGCATGCGGGCCTGAAAGATTAGCCACTGCAGCCTGCTCACTGTGGCCAATGCTTATGGTCATTTAAGAATATCTGGTTGCATACACATAGGACAAGGTGACTGTATCCTTCAGCGAACAATTATGTATACGAGTCTAGAACCTGCGCTGAATTTGTGGGTTTCAGTAATTTTAAATCGAGTCTGTCCCGCACCACAGCTGCCGTTTGTACACCACGCTAATGAAGAAGGTCACAGGCACCAACCCTGTTTCTCCCTCGCATGCAAACCGCTGCGGCCCAGTCCAGAAGCTTTGCCTACGTTAGTCCCACCTGCTGGAATCATCTCCCTCGAGAATTGCGACTTGAGCTCATTTCTCTCCCCCTCTTAGTGTTCCGCAGGCGTCTGAAGACTGTACTGTTTAAGCGATTTTACTTTTTCGGGTCGGAAGCACCTCTGTTGAGTCTATCCCCTAAGAGGCGCTTGATAAATCTCAAATTACAATTACAAATTACAGTTAAGACCGCGATGAAGTCCGATTACCCAGTCATCGCTGCGTTTTCTCGCCAATGTAGCTGCACAGGGTAATAAGAAGAGAGTGGAGTAACAATTTTGATAGTGGTTGCGGCGTCGATGATGATGACACGGATGAAGATGTCAGCATAGCATGACAGACGGACGGACGGAGGGAAAGAAATAGACGGTCAATGATGAATCAGTGGCGGATTTAGCTATAGGCATGGAGGGGCGGCACGCCACCGCGCCTTTCTTGGTTATATGCCGGCGCCCCTCAGACCAGACCCGTGCCTTGTGGACTGCGAGAATGTGGCGCCCTGCTGGAATTGCTCTTGCCCCTCCACGCAAGCAAGCCTGAAGCCGCCAATGTGATGAATGTTACGACGATGGCGGTGACGACAACAATGAAGATGGCGATGACGGCTATGCTCTTGAAGGTGGTAGAATCGCTCGGTCAAACTTTGCTGCACGTTCAAGTAGGTGAAGCAAGGAAAACACTCCTCTTCCGCAGATCCTGAATCCTCTTATTTCCCTTGTCTATCCCGCAGATACAATTTCAAACACTACCCAACCTAGCCGTTTGCCTGCCTGCCTGCCTGCCTGCCTGCCTGCCTGCCTGCCTGCCTGCCTGCCTGCCTGCCTGCCTGCCTGCCTGCCTGTCTGCCCCTTGTATCTTGACCTGGAACTGAATCCTTCTTGCCTATCGATTTTGTTTTTGACTGAGCGCCTCTAAATAAGGTGGTTCCCGCGACTTAGCTTTCGTTGGGCACTGTAGAAATCTCGAGTTTACGATTACGATTACGATGAATGAATGAATGAATGCATGAATGAATGAATGAACAGACGGGTAGACGGACGAATAAACGATCCCCTGCATGAGTGCAGAGTAATGTTGCGGAGAATCAGAATGCGTGAATACATGAACGACTGAACGATCGAATGAATGAAAATGTGATCACGCTGATTACCATTGGCAACGCCGCACAGCGCCGACAGACCGAACTAGCGGCTTGTTTTACTTAGCCTCATAACATGCTGAATATGCGTTATTAATAGGTGTTGCACATGCATATTGACTGTATAGACCTATGCAATTATCTAGAAGGTAAATGTACACGTACAGTTGTGTCTGTGCGTGCTATCGCGCAAATGAAGGCGGTTTGAAAGCACAAATATGTCTTGGTAACAGCCGCCGAATTACCACGCACACCTGCATTCACTCACACGCTGCCAGCATTATTATATGACATAATTATTATACATATGAACCATGATCTCGGTAGTAGCCATTCCACTTCGGACTGCTGACATAGATGCGATTTCTTATCTTAACCCGCCTTACTATCTATATATTATTATTTAGGTTTATTAACTGCATGCTAATATGTCTGTCATTATATCCGTTTAGGTTCTTCAATTGAACTGATTAGCCTATATTTACAATCGTATTTTACTGTACCGGTAGAATTAACTTTGATAAAAGAATCACATAAATTCACACAAGTCACGCAGCAACAAAAGGAAAGGAAGAAAATCTTTTCAAAGTAAACGAATACCTGAAACCGGAATGGCAGTTTTGCGCTATTACAGCATTGTTAAATGAGTAAGTTGAGAGATATATAATCGATAGCAACTGCTTCATCTTGCTGATTTATACATCAGCCTAAATTATTCATCACACAGCCTTCTTGACCCGACCCAACCCAACGCACTGAATTTTCCAAAAATTCCGACCCGACCCGTGGGTCCATCCAACTCATGGACAATTCTGATATAAATATTTAAATATTTATTAATACATTTATATATATCGCTGTGATTTGCATATAACTACATTCGTGTATCGCTTCCTCCAACAGATGATGATGTAAAACGGTTCAAAAAAGAACCAAGATGGCAAAACGGGTCAGAAGAACGAAACACGCCGGGAGACATAAACACGACTAGCCTAGAGAGACTTAAAAATAGCCACGCAGGACCCAAAAACCAAAAACCGAATTTCAGCTGAGCCAAACTGACAAATAACTCATTTTATAAGGTAGACAATCCCAGCCAAAATGTACAGAAGGCGTAAACAACTTAACCTACTTGGTCCTATCCTATAAGCCGCATGTAAATATATTATTACGCGCATGTGTGTGTGTGTGTGTGTGTGTGTGTGTGTGTGTGTGACGACTGTCGATTGAATAGCAGCACCGTGCCAGTTGCGATGGAGGTTTCTAGCTTGCTTCGTGGAAGAAGATGAGTAGTCATTATTGAATTGTGCCAACGCCTAACCTAGTTACGTCGCAGGCACTCAATCTGGAGGGTGATGGAATACGGAGGGGGGATGAAGGCCGCCACGACAGATCACGTGATGTTTAGCTTAATATGGTGCCTGTCGAGAGGGACACACGAAGCCCCTCCACCCTACAGAGACGGCGGAGAGCGGTGCAATTCTGATTCGCATCTCTTTGGGGACTCATCATTTAGTTCATCGGGATTAAATTTGCCCCACCGCTTTCCCACACCACACCCTCTCCGCCGACGAAATTCGGCCCCAATCACCTGACGGACTAAACGCATCGAGTAGAATAAGACCGGTAACATGAAACACTCTCCGCTATACGACTACGCGACACTACACGACACTAGATTACATTAGGTTACACTACACTACAATGCAAGACAGAACAGCACAAATGCAGCACAATTCGATTTATTCAGATGAAATAGAAAAGAAGCTCACAACTGCCTTTTAAGAAGCTCACAAATGCCTTTTAAGAAGCTCACAAATGTCTTTTAAGAAGCTCACAAATGCCTTTTAAGAAGCTCACAAATGCCTTTTAAGAAGCTCACAAATGCCTTTTAAGAAGCTCACAAATGCCTTTAAAGAAGCTCACAAATGCCTTTAAAGAAGCTCACAAATGCCTTTTAAGAAGCTCACAAATGCCTTTTAAGAAGCTCACAAATGCCTTTTAAGAAGCTCACAAATGCCTTTTAAGGAGCTCACAAATGTGATGAAACGCATCAACAGTGGAACAGATCCAACGAGATGAAAAACAAGATATCTTAATACATATAATACATATAATACAATAAGATATCTTAATATCTTATCTGAAATACAAGATATCTGTCTTAATCTCCTACTGTCGGAAAAGTCGAATGTTTAATGGACGACTATTCCCACTGGACAGCACAATGCACGGAAAAGCACCGTCTGCTCGAGTCGTCGTCAGACGCGATTGTGAGACCAACAGATTCCCGCGGGCTGCCGAGCGAGCCATGCAGCTGGCTTGAGACACCAACACACTGATGTGTTCTGTGGTCGCACAGACTATAGAATCTCGCCCATTGAAAGAAAAGGATCAGGAATGCGACTCCCTTTTTAACCTGTGGTAGACAGACGAGGATTTTGGCGGGATTCTGGATACGAAGCAACTGGGGGAGTTGATGATGGACTGGAGCTGACGTTTCCGGAACCCCCGGGAGTCTCAGGGCGATCTCGCCGTCCAATACGGGAGCGTATTCTCTTCAAAATCTTGACCCTCTTGCGGAACTGTCTTGTTGGCTGTGCTCCGTTATAACTAAGTACGTTTTGCGCCCCTCTTTCTTCAATTCCTGGCCGCAGACTACTGCTTTCGTCGGTACAGGGCGATCTCGCCGTCCCTCTATAGCTCGGACTGCACCGCTCAGCGCCGCAGCTTTGCTATTGCTGGTCCTGCTTCCAGGAATGACTTGCCTGCCGACCTTCGACGGGAGCTTCTCTTTTCCTCCTTCTTCCGTAAGCGCTTGAAGACCGCGTTACTCCTCAGTCCTGGGACGACGGGCCGGGAGCGCCTCTGATGAGGCTACCTTGAAGCGGCGCTTTACAAATTTACGGTTACGGTTACGGAGTCTAGCTTCTGGTTTCTTTGACTTAGCGGAATTCGACCCCGTTTCTCCAATGGATTTTGACTTGAAACGACCATCGACTGATACCTTGAGCATTATGATAACGGCGCTATAGAAGTCGATAGATTATATTAGATTAGCCTACAGTCAGGCATTACAATAGTGGAACGTAGGGGAGGCACTCATTTTCTGCTCTTCGACCCTTGAGCCGTCAATGGACGAATCCCAAGGTCCTGCACACGAAGCAAGACTTGCCGTTTATGGTATTCGTAAGCTCGAGATTTCTACAGCGCCCAACGAAAGCTATATCGCGGAAACCAGCTTATTCACAGGCGCTCAGTCAAAACAAAATCGATAGGCAAGTAGGGTTCGGTTCCAGGTCGACTTACGTCGCCACCAGATTCTACTGCTTGGAGACAGAGACAGGCGTGCGCAACCAACTTGCCAAGGATCGCTACATGGAGTCCGCTCAGCAGGCTAGAACCCGCAATCGTTGGATTACAGACCAAACGCTAACTGTTAGATCACCGTCCAACTATTACTTCAACTTCTCCTCCTACTCTTTTTCTCTCTCTTTCCCTCTTCATTTTCCCCTTTTCATCTTCCCCTTTTCATCTTTCCCTTTTCTTTCCCTTTTCATCATCCCCTTTTCATCATCCCCTTTTCATCTTCCCCTATTCATCTTCCCCTTTTCATCTTCCCATTTTCATCTTTCCATTTTCGTCTTCCCCTTTTTATCTTCCCCTTTTCATCTTTCTCTTCACACCCCGTCATTTCTCTCGTCCATTTTTCATCATTCTTGCTCTCCACCTTTAATTCCTCGTCTTCCCTCCACACTCCTCGTACTCTTCTTCTTCGCATTTTTTCAATTATCCACCTCTTCCTGGTCCTCTTTACCCTCTTCACTTCTCCTTTTCCACTTTCACCTGCTATTTTTTCTCTTTCCTTTTTCAGCTTCCCCTTTTCACCTTCCCGTTATTTTTCTCGTTCATTTCTTATCATTCTTGCTCTCCACCTTTAACTCCTCGTCCTCCCTCCCACAATCCTCGAACTCTTCCTCTTCTCCTTCTTTCAATTATCCACCTCTTCCTTGTCCTCTTTACCCGCTTCATTCCTCTCATGATTCCGTAATTGTGCGTAGGCGTTCCGCATCAATTCCCCTCAGCTATCTGCGTCTGAATCCCACGGCTGCATCGAAAATCGTCTGACGTTGATAAAATGGCGGACGACAACTCGTGCGGCCTAGGCTTCGAAGCAGTGGCGGCTCTACAGGGGTCCAGTGCCCCACCAACTGGATGCTTACCCCACCCCGGTGGCTCTCCAAATGAAATCCTGGCAATATTGGCAGACATGGTTAGGAAACAGAAATAGAAGAGATGATCTGTTAATTTTTCATATTCTTGTCGATGAAACAGAAGGCAGTAGTCACAAGAAACAGCTGTCACTTGTTATATGATGTTATAAGCAAGATAGTTAATAAATAAATAGATGTAAAATGGGGTTTGAGGAAACGTAGAGTATTCCTCAAAATAAGAACTTGGCAGCAGAAGCCGCAATCGTCCACTACAAAATGCCGGCCTCAAGATCAGATGTCACGAGGCCGAGGCTTAGGGCGCCAAATTTGGATTCGAGGCTTAATATCGTAACTGGAAGAACAGTAAAAAGAAGCAGAAGAAGAAGAAAGAAAAAAGGAAGAAAGAAAGGAAGAGAGAAAGAGAGTAAGAAGGACGGAAGAGAGAACAGCACCTTCGGTAGAAGATGTTTAAAATAGGAGCGGCGAAAGAGGTAAGGGGAAGAGGAGGAATCAAATTTGTTTTCTCCCAACAACACTTTGGCCGTAGAGCTCCCCCAATCCGGCCCACAATTCTGGAGCCACTATGGCTAATATCAAAGCTCGATGCTCCGGCCGAATCCGCTCAGGAGGCGGCACAAAAACACATCGATTACCCACACTATTTTATGGCAGAGGAGCGGATGGCCTACAACGTTCCCTCTAATTTTTTTTCGTCGTGCGCGCACTTGGCCTACCGAGTGAGCAGTAACATTTGAGACCTGAGATATGGTCCGTGCAAGGATGCATATCTTTTGGGCCTAAACTGAAAGTCTATAAATTTGCATTATATACAAAGAAAAGACGATCAGAACAAGTCAAATTTATATTAAGATTATCTGTAGTTTGTACTTTCGATCGTCCATAGAGAACATTAAAACAAAGACTTACCTTCGACCCTCCCTACACTTCTCTGCATTTGTCCGCATTTGGCATTACCGCCCATCCTCTTCCTCCAACGGAGCAGTGAGGCTTATAGATTGGGCTTCCCTGTTAATCTTGCAGGGCTAATTGAGCTATGTAGTGAGTTACTTAGATACTGCTGCACAGGGGCACGGGAGCCATGTCGCCAGAGTCGCCAATGCTCACACAAGTTTTGGCTATGTGACGCTTAGGCAGAAGCATGCTCACACAACATTTTTGGCCAATGGAGATATCTACCTATTCTTATAGATTATATCGGATATAATGCATAATTTTATCCACCTTTGTACTGTACTGTATTGAGGTTGGCTCACACAACTTTCAAACACTTCCCGGGCCATTGCTGCTGCATCCAGCAATTAGATCTAATCTAATTAGATCCAATGTGGTACGGACTGCAATCCGACTGAAGTTGATGTTTAAGGTACAGAGTGTACAGAAATAACAATTTAGATTTGGAAATTCGCATTTGGGCATAGCCCCCGCTTGTCTATATTTGGGTGACCCCTTCTTCCGCTTTTTTCGGACGTCCTTAATGGACGACCCTTTGTGCAATTGCCAACAATTGTACACATCATCCAGGTTGATTTCCTTCAATGCACGTCAAATAGGCTAAAAAAGTGTATGGTGAATTCCCGGAGCATCTTGAACATCTAATCGATACACAGCCAGCCAGCATCGACACAGCCGACCATCATCGATACACAGCCGACCAGCATCAACACACAGCAGGCCAGCATCGATACACAGCCGGCCAGCATCGATACACAGCCGGCCAACATCGACACCGAGGCGGCCAGCGTCGACACGCAGCGGAATAGCATCGAGACACAGCCGGCCAGCATCGACACAGAAACGACCAGCATCGACACACAGCGGGCCAGCATCAACACAGAACCGACCAGCATCGACACACAGCAGACCAGCGTTGACACGCAGCCGGGCAGCATCGAAACATAGCAGAGCATCATCGACACACAGAAGGCCAGCACCGATACAGAACCGGCCAGCATCGATAGACAAACGGCCAGCATCGACGCAGAACCGACTAGCAGCGAAACACAGCGGACGAGCATCGACACAGCAGGCCAGCATCGACACGCAGCCGGCCAGCATCGACACAGAACCGATCAGCATCGCCACACACAGTATTGGCACATAGCCGGCCAGCATCGACCACAGCCGGCCAGCATCGACACACAGTATTGACACATAGCCGGCCAGCATCGACACAGAACCGACCAGCATCGACACCGAGGCGGCCAGCGTCGACACGCAGCGGACCAGCATCGAGACACAGCCGGCCAGCACTGACACAGAACCGACCATCATCGACACACAGCAGACCAGCATTGACATGCAGCCGGGCAGCATCGATACACAGCTGGTCAGCATAGACACAGAATCGACCAGCATCGACACACAGCAGACCAGCATTGACACGCAGCCGGGCAGCATCGATACACAGCCGGCCAGCATCGTAACATAGCAGAGCAGCATCGACACACAGAAGGCCAGCATCGATACAGAACCAACCAGCAGTGAAACACAGCAGACGAACATCGACACACAGTAATGACACAAAGCCGGCCAACATCGACACACAGCGGGCCACCATCGACACACAGCCAGCCAGCATCCACACAGAAGCGACCAGCATCGACACAGCCGACCAGCATCGATACAGAACCGACCAGCATCGACACTATTTGAATCAGGCCGGCTGTATCGATGTTGGCCGGCTGTGTGTCTATGCTGGTTGGTTATGCGTCGATGCTGGTCGGTTCTATAGTGGGTTACTGTTAGTTAATTAAGCTGAGTCTTTTAAATAAAATGCTGCGTCCAGTAGGAGGAGGTGTCATTCAAGCATCCTTTTCCAGAGGCCAGAGTTCAGAAGTCAATCAGCGCGCTCACCGTTGGACTGGTGACAACTAGTGACCAGCTGTTTTGTCAAACTTATTAAGGAATATTTCGCCGTCTGAGCTAAGTAGGACAACTATGCCAGAAGCTGTAACAGTGAGCTGAATTTAACCTTTAAGTGACTGGAACGCTCACTAAATGTGTGCGCTGGCAGAAAATTGTTGGGCGAGCTATCCATAAAACTTGTGTGCGTGCGTACGCGCGCAGCTAGAGGGAACATTGATGGCCTACCTCGCACCCACATCTTCGTTGATCCCGCCTGACCTGCGCGTACACGAGCATACCCAGCTCACCTTGAGGGAGACTCGGGCACCGCGAGCTTTTTGATGAATGAAGCGTAGTACTCCTCTTGGCCGGGCCTGACCAGCTCATTTTTTGTCTATTCATCGAGGATGATGCTCCAGGCCACATGGGCCTTCTGGCGGATCTCGTCTCTCATGGCCTGATACAACTCGACTTCATCCAGTACTCCAGAACTTCTCGTTGCTGATATTGGTGACTTCGAGCGCCTTCGAAATGTGGCTGTGGATAGTGTTGAGTTTGCTGCTGGCCAGTACGCGGATTCTTTCACGTTTCACCGCCTTGGCTGAGCCCTTACAGCAGCAGGATACTCCTACAATGTCGAGCTGCCCGGCCAGCGCGATTTCACCCTCGAAACAAGGCCGGAAACGATCCCAACTCCAGGTGCCAGCAATTGCGTTCATATGTTGCCATCCTGGGACACCTCTGACGCCCACTGGTGACCGCAGGGCTATCACGAGTTCGCAACACTGTATATGCAATTTTACTTTTTATTCTGTTCATTATTTTATATTATTTTTAATTTTCATTTGTATCATTTTATATTATAATATCTTTATATTATTATTATTTTAAAAGAAAGTGATTGTGTTTCAATTGTTATGTTTTAACTTGAGGTAGTTGAGGTGAACGTGACTGAAATTCATATCTCTTATAATTTAACTCAACTTATAACTCAGTGCGAAAACATTTCAGAACATTTAGAGTTTTTGGCAAACCCAGGCGCCCAGCTGCCCCCTTTCGTTCGCTTGGTCTCCCCGTTTAGAAAAACTTAGATCCGCCACTGCTTGGAAGCCTAGAGTTCCGTCGAATTGCGTTCATCTGTTGCGTTCATCCTGAGGGATCCTTCGTTCATTGAACTCAGGGTCGACAGAGGTCGTGTGGTCTCCTCAGGTCCTTCATCCAACCATTTGTCAGAATTTTACGAGATTATCTCTCGGAAACTGGACATATGGCTGCAACAGTGACAAGGTCTGACAGAAAGAGAAGCATAGAAACAGATACAGACAGACACATACACACAGACATGCAAACAAACTAACCAGGCTGCCACAGACAGAAGGTGACTACGCGTTGCACGAAGAAAAGGGAGATAGAGAGACAGACAGCACAGACATAGAGAGAGAGAATTAGAGAATGAGAGAGAAAAAAACAGAGACAGAGACACAGACAGACAGAGAGACAGAGAGAGGCAAAGAGAGAGGCAGAGGTGAAAATGTAGCCGAAGAGATGAACTGAAAAGCCGATATGCCGAAACTTTGTTGTATTCATTCGTTGAATGACTTTCTTCGTTCCATCATACCAATTCTTGCAGACCTTTCCCCAACCGCTATTGTACTCGATTGGACTGGGCTTGACTCAGTTAGTCTGGACTACCACAGTCAAGACTAGACAAGACCCGAATAGACTTCACTTCGCAAGACTGAACTAGCTAGAATCGACTTCTTGGAATATTAACATATTGGACTTTGAAGGCTTCGGATATTGGTTATACAAGTGCTTAGCACGCATACCTACTTCTCATTTACATTCACATATATATAGTCACATAGTTATACCTTCCTACCTAACTAGGTGGGGAAGTAGGTAGTTAAGTAGATAGGTAGGTACATATACCTTCCTACCTACTTACCCACCCACCTACCTACCGACACACACATATACTTACATACATCCACACATTCGTGCATACATGTACAATCATGCACTGACTAACATGATTTCAGTACAGCTGTGACCAGGCCCGTTGACTTACTTACGAACACACCTGTAGCCGCGAACGAGTTGTCACGTGAATAATGGCCGGGCATCATGAGGTCGATGCCTGCGTCATTAATTTATATAGCGCCAGCGTTGTCGGAGGGTGCTTTTGTTCTATCGATCGGGTTTCATGAATGATCAAGCTGTTTCTTCGACCAGGAACCCGAAGAGGAAGAAGAAGACGACGACAACGAAGAATACGTCGATCGATGACCGCAAAGGCACCCACCATCACCCACACGGCCCATCCCTTGCACAGCCTGAAATCCAGGACATTCGCATCCGATGGGATAATGTGGCAGATCGACATACCGGTTTCAGGGTGTTTATAGCGGCAGAAGCAGTAGGTCTAATATTACCTACTCCAAAACCCAGGAGCCCGAGGCCGAAGCTAGGACTTAATACGTTTTATTATTATTATTATTATTAGTAGTAGTAGTAGTAGTAGTAGTAGTAGTAGTAGTAGTAGTAGTAGTAATAATAATAATAATAATAATAACAAATACAACAAAATGCCGGGCATTGCCGGCCTCAAGATCAGAGATCACGAGTGCGAGTCAGGCCGCTAGATTTGGATTCGAGGCTTAATGTCGTAACTGGAAGAAGAAGAAGAAAGAAAGAAAGTAAGAAATGAAGAAAGAAACAGCATCACCTTCGGTGGAAGGTGTTTAGAATAGAGAAAGAGATAAGGGGAAGAGGAGGAATCAGGTTAGCATTTGATTTCATTTTTGTTTGAAAACTTGCGCAGGGATTGTAAGAGGTACAGATTTGGTAAGTTCGTAAGATGGGTCATATAATTGTCGTAATTCAGAGGAAATTTTTTCCCGAGGGTTGGAATAGCTATGGCTATAGAGAGATTTCCAAACTTTAAGGATAAGGTGAAGGAAGGGCAGATGTTAGGGCGGAAGGGGAGCGGGCTGAGCGGAGGGGTTGGATTGTAAACATTTTAAATAACTGACTAAGATAGGAAGGTTGGGAGGACTGAAGGTTGTTTTAGGCAAGTAACACCACTTTTCAAAGGGAACAAAATATCCGAATAGTAACTTAATTCACTAAGCAAATCAGTCAGAGAGAGGGATGTTGGACGATAAACATTCACAAGCATTACCTTTTCCACACATATATTCCATATTTAATATATACATATATAACTATATATATAGTTTACATGTGTACATATATACGATATATTCTGTATATTTCTTTCAAACTGGAATAGTCATATGTCCTATGGATAGATCGGAGGGAATTTAATCCAGTTGTGCGATGGAAGCGACTTTTGACCGCCGGCCTTAATCAATGTCCGACCGACAACGATTCCTTGCAAGAGCAAGAGCAGCAGCAGCAGCAGCAGCCTCTCTCCATCACTCGGATGAGAGCAGAGAACATGGATTAGAGGATTTAAAGTCAGGACATTGAGATGTCGCCGGATTAAGTCGCCAAGAAGACCGTAAACCCGGCTGAACGATCTCATCAGAGGCTCGGTAGCTGCTCCCGATCACAAACCATACATCGGGAAACATGCAGCGTGCCTTTGTACATACATACAGTAAATGTCTCGTCGTAAGGAACGACGCATATAAATGCGTATCTCAATATATGACTCAGGTTAAGAAACTGTAAAATATAGTACCATTTCAGTGTTAAGTATAACCGGGCCTTTTATTGGTGAGTATTCGGTTGTTGACTAAGGTGATTGTGCTGTCTAACTCAAAATAAAGCACGTTTTAGAGTCCAGTCTCCAATACAATGTATGCTGTTAACAGTTATTGTTGTTGTCATTTATTATTATTATTATTAATATTATTATTATTATGATTCTGCTTACTACTACAAAATTTGTAGCGAGCGCAATGGTACAACTGAATGCTAATCTGAGGCGTCGTTATTCAGTTGCCACGTGAAATTCAGTTAGAATTCCAGATGTGTAAAAACCGGTGAGATAGAGTAAGCTTTCAGGCGTTTCGTAAGGAAGAAAAAAACTTCAAGCATCGAAGAATCATTGGTAGTCGGTTCCATTCCTTGGGGACTGCGGCGTGGAATGCACCAGAGCTCATGACAGCTCTTCTTCTTCTTTTTCTTTTTCTTCTTCTTCTTCTTCTTCTACTACTACTACTATTACTACTACTACTACTACCACCACTACCACAACCACCACTACCACTACCACCACTACTACTACCGCTACTACCACTACTACTGCTAAAACTTCTACTTCTGTTTCTTTTTCTTTTCTCCTTTTCCTCCTCCTCCTCCTCCTCCTTCTTCTTCTTCTTCTTCTTCTTCTTCTTAGCGTTCTTCTTCGCGTTCTTCTTCGCGTTCTTCTTCGCGTTCTTCTTCTTCTTTCTTCTTCTTCTTTCTTCTTCTTCTTTCTTCTTCTTCTTCTTTCTTCTTCTTCTTCCTCTTCTCCTCCTCCTCCTCCTCCTTCAACTCCTCCTCCTCCTCCTTCTTCTTCTTCTACTACTACTTCTTCCCCTTCTCTTCCCCTCTTCCTCTCCTACTCCTCATTCTTCTTCTTGCGGTGAAAGCACTGAAGTGCAGGATGGCCATCGATAAACGTTGATGGAGAGTTAATGAAATCTCCCAATTAACTTCTGTTACCTGCGCAAGGAGGTAACCGAAGAGGAAAAGAGAAAATCCGTCTCTTGATTTATTGGGTCTGAATTATTATTATTATTATTATTATTATTATTATTATTATTATTATTATTATTAACATTATTAACATTATTAACATTATTAACATTATTAACATTATTAAATCATTATTAAATCATTATAAACAACATCTTATTAATGATGCCAAATAGCCTACTTGTTAAATTGCAAAAGATATACAGTCTGAAACTACCATCTGATTTTCTTCATATCTTCGACAAGAAACGAACCAGGTATCTTAACAAGAAATAATCTGACATCAACCACTATGCCCAACCCATAACCCAAGCGGCCAACGCTTGCATCCATTCAATATTCATTTCTGTTGGCATCGAGGTTAAAGGGCAGATAGAAAACGACGTCGCTTTTCGAACGCAGTGTGGAATAAATCGAATGAAAACGCGAATTTCTTCAGAAGTAGAAATGAAGAAATGCGCTACATAACTCTTCCAGTTTCGAAATATTACGGCGTCCAAATGTGGATAGGCACGCAACATTTTATGGTTCAGCAAGTAATCCCTGCAAATTGGAACATAATTCGTCCAATTTCAAAAGTAATTGATATCATTCCACACGCGATATCATCTGTCTCACACGTTGCTCTATTATACATATATCAAAGCTTATACAGGCACACCGTCTGCGTGTCTGTGTGTGTGTCTGTGTATGTGTCTGTGTGTGTGTCTGTGTGTGTGTGTCTGTGTGTGTGTGTCTGTGTGTGTGTCTGTGTGTGTGTCTGTCTGTGTGTGTCTGTCTGTGTGTGTCTGTCTGTGTGTCTGTCTGTAACATTTGTGTTGCCGATATCTGTCTGTCTTTCTGTCTGTCTGTAACATTTATGTTGCCGCTATCTATCTGTAATATTCGTTTAACACGACGCTGGAGCATTGTTGCCTTTTGGTTCAATCGTCGACGGACTCCGGCTGCAACTTCGCCGCATCGTAGGTCGACCGACCGACTGACTGCATCCGATAAGAATCATGATTGAGGTCTTTCGAGTTCTCGGGAGTTCCAGACGTTTCTCGTGGCTTCAGCAGCGACGACTTAGCGTCACCACGGGGTTGGACAGCATACCCAAACGCTCCAGTCCATTAAAAACTCCGCTTTATCAGTAGCTGTGTGGCGACCATTAGCCAACGACGATGCTTTTATCTCTGATCTCAGCGGCTGCGCCCAGCGGCTGAATTGACGGATGAATGCAGCCACATCTGCTGTCTCTCATGGCTGACCTGGTAGACCAGTTTAGCCGCTGATGACCACGTAAAAGGCTGTAGTCAGTGGTTGAGTGTCAAAGACAACATACACGGACACTATTTTCAGCCGCTGAAAGAGCAGACAGCTGACGACCGAATAAAAAAGCAGAACCCGCTGCCCTCAGCGGCTGAAAATATGATGAGTCGGCTACCTCTAGTAGACGACGCGGCAGACAGTAAGCTAATGACCGGAGGGATGAGGACAGCTGCTGGGGCCAGTGCCTGGGTCGTTGTCTCAAAGGACCGATGGAGAGGGGAATGTCGGTCTCCAGAGCACAGATGGACAGCTAACAAATGAAAA
Source organism: Norana najaformis (assembly GCA_964023275.1). NCBI lineage: Eukaryota > Metazoa > Annelida > Clitellata > Crassiclitellata > Hormogastridae > Norana > Norana najaformis. The sequence continues at coordinate 8,491,493 of OZ029929.1, forward strand.
ATAAAGAGAAGAAGAGATGGAGAAATGGAGAGCTGCAGAGATGAAGAGATAAAGAAACGAAGAGATGAAGAGATTAAGAAATTTAGAGATGAATAGACGGAGATATGAAGAGATGAAGAAACAAAGAGATTACAGTAAGATATATGCCGATGGAGAGATGGTCGGATGGGGAAAGAGTTTGTTCGATTACGTTCGTTCGATTAAGCGAAGACTGGGGGAGAATTCAATCGTCTACGCATCCATTGACCATCGATCCATCCAATAGATAGAAAGAGGAACTGATGCACTGCACGATGTGTTATTGGATAGAAATATGGATTGATAGGCCGATCGAGGAGTGGATGGATGGACTGAGCGGAATGTGTGGATGGATGGATGGATCAATGGATGGATCAATGGACGGATCAATAGACGGGTGGATAGATGGATGGATGGGTGGATGGATGTATGGATGGATTGATGGATGGGTGGGTGGGTGGAATGGGTGGATGGATGCATGCATGGCTGCATGTATTGGCGGATGGATGGGTGAGTGGATGGATGGATGGATAGATAGATGCATGGATGGTTGGATAGGTGTCGATCGATCAATCAATTATCAACTGGATTGAACGATAAGAGAAAAAGAAAAACAGAAGAGACAAAATGCAGAGGGACAAGCAGAGGGACAGAGACAGAGGAGGAGAAGGAGGGAGTTGACTATCGATTGGTCAAGTTGGACTAGAAGGCGATATCAGTCGATTTCCGGCGGTCATCAGAGAGCCATGAGGATGCGGTCAATCGTCCACTACGACGCGCTTACTGAAGGCGTCAGAATGATAAACGCCCAAGAGAAAAACACTCACGATGCCTATTGGCTATCATTCCAATCTCCCCTATTGCTCAGTACCCGTCCATTGTCGCTCCACCTATTGGCTGTCCCTCCAATCTCCCTTCTTCCTCAGTACCCGTCCACTGCCGTTCCATCTACTGGCTATCCCACCAATCTCCGCTATTCCTCAGTACTCGCCAAGAGTAGATACAATACCGCGCCGCCAACTGAAACGGTAAGCGATGTTGAAGGATCTCATAATTTATTTCTCACCCGATTAATTCACTCAAAAATGAACAGGGTCGAGGCCGTACGGTCGATATACAAAAATGTGTACATCTACATTTATATTCCACTCTCAATGCCTTTCCTACTCGTTTTCCGTCTGTCTGGCTAAACTCGTGTTCAAATGTCTACTCCCACTTAAAACATTAAATTGGGACGGAAGAAGTTTGATCGGTTTAAATGTGCAGAAGAGTGTTTGTCCTGAGAAGATAGCCTTCTTTAGTCATAAGACAGGTTTATCTTCAGTTCATCGCACTCCAAGTTCCCTCTTTTCCTGTACCTCATTATTTCCATTTCTCTTCTTCTTCCCCTTTTATCGGTTGAAAACCTCAGATCATCAACTTCTCTGTTTAATTGCATTCCTCGTCTTTTGGCTGATACTGACTGACCAACGGCAGTAAATCGATGACGTAAATATGACAGTTCGCCAATATACGACATACAACTGTACAAAAGAATCGTGTCTTAAAAATCTCCTCACAGGGAGGTATGTATGCATAATAGTACATTATTATATAAGTCTGTATATATCATTATTATTATTTTACCCGAGGTAGTATAATCCCTCGGGTGGCGAAAAATTAGTATGGATACATTAATGAGCATCTGGAACAGCTACGTCTCATCCGGCTCTGGCAGAGAGAAAGTACTATTATCATTATTATCATTAGTAGTAGTAGTAGTGGTAGTAGTAGTAGTAGTGGGAGTAGTAGTGGTAGTTGTGGTAGTAGCAGTAGTAGTTCCAATGTTTATGACATCAAAGGCCGTTGACATCGTCCTCCTTTATTCAGGCTTGGGCCGACACTTCGCGACTACATGCAGTGGCGGAGTTCAATGCATGTATGCATAGCAATGCATTATTATATAGGTCTATATATATATGTGTGATTGTGCATTTAGTAGTTAGATTTTTTCATTTCTATACTGCCTTAGTTATTAAGGCGTTCAGCTTAGTTGAAGTCGAATATTTGCCTTTTTTATCTTACTCTCTGACAGTTACTGATTTTGTGTTTAAATAAGAGATACGTCGTCTTATAGGTATGTTGATCCATCTCACTGCTACCGAGTAACAAGTGACCTTAAAGAAGCGGAGCGTCTGTTCCTTCTGGATGTGTCTTTTGCATCCCGGTCAATTGTATCTGCTTGTACCATGTATCATTCTTGAATTTGGATCAGTAAACAAGATGAATGAATGTGTGTGGCCGGTGTGTGTCTTGTCGTTACGTAATTTCTCATATGCTTTCAAGTTTTCTTGAAATATATTGTGTATTCAAATATTTCATATGTGCAAAATAGGTCGATAAATTAATTACCTATTTCTGACTGACTGTCGTGCAAAACCCGATTGGAAAGAAAGTCCTCGAATGGAAATCATTGAATGGAGTCCTCCTCCACCCTTACCACAGGAGCAGCTGAGACCGGATTTTGAATCGTGTCATATGCAGGAGGCGGTTAGTTCTTCATGGGCGCATGCAGGCGACTGTTGTCGCAGTGCGCGAGTACTGTAGCAGCAGTCTTTTCAGACATAAATCGCCTGCTAACACTCAATCAGACAGACACGTTTACCATGAAAGGCTATACAGTGCCACTCTTTCATGGCCTGGGCCGCATTTACAGCATTTGCGTTCAACATAACAGAAAATCACCTTCATGAATGAACTGGATATGTCTCCTAAATTTCCAAGTGACCGAATTCGCCCTTAAGGTACAAAATGCGTGATTTTTTCTCTCTCCCTCCTTCTCTCATTCCCTCTGTCCCTCCCTCTCGCTCTTCCTTTTTGTCTCTCTCTCTTTGTCTCGTTCTCGCTCTCTCTTTCTGTCTCTCTCACTCACTCACTCTCAACCTCATTCTCTCTCGCAGCCGATACTAAAAGGTGGCATTTGGTGGAATAGTATTCAAACCATAGGCATATGATGCAGGGCGTTGTTTTGTAACTAACAGTGAATGAGACGAAAACTTACATAGAGAACTATCATGATCATCTATTCAAACTTTGAGATCTGTAGTCTGCTTCAAAGAATTTTAAGACCAAGTGTGATATATGAAGTCAAGTAGTGAGATCCACACCTCTGTGTTGCGAGATGTTTAGACCAAGTGCAACATGCAATGATCTATGTCTAAGTACTAAGATCCATGCCTCTATATTCCGAGGATTCTTAATCCAAGTCACTTTACTTTGCATTCACGTATCTTACACTGACTCGAATTTCTTGGTTTTCTCACTTTAGCTGAACTCAACTCATCTCATTCCACCATAACTCACATAACTTCATCTCAGCTTACTTATCTTTACTTTACATCACCAGTTCTTAGATCACCTATCGCAACTCACCCTATCCATCGACATATCTTAAGCCACCAGGTCACTCACCCACCCATAAAGAAAACTTCAACCGATCCATCCATCCATCCATTCATCCATCCATCCATCCATCCATCAATCCATCCATCCATCGATCGATCGATCCATCCATCCATCAATCCATCCATCCATCCATCCATCGATAAATCAATCGATAGATCGATCGATCGATCCATCCATCTCTCCACCCATCCATCCCTCCATCCATCCACCCTTCCATCCCTTCATCCTTCCATCCGTCTTTCCCTCTATCCGTCCATCTATTTACCAAAGGCCACTATCGTTGCCTAGTCTGTTGGTCAAGTGGAAGACGAGATCATTCTGGGCCAGTGGCTGCAGATCGATTCCGACGACAGACGACTACGAACCGCCGTCCAACGGGTCAGCCATTTAATCATCGCCATGTCTCATATAAGGGACTACTTCTCATCCCCTGCAGCCACGAACCCTCCGGTCCGTTTCTGTTGGTCTGTCTGTCTTCCTGTCTGTCTGTCTATCCGTGTGCGTGTCTTCCGTGTCTTTCAACTTGATTGTCTGTGTATCAATCAATTTACACTTATCTGCTTTGTTGCGTCTTCAGTTTGACTCCGTGTGTATGTCTTCTTTATGTCATTGCATAGCCTATGTCTGTGGGTGTATATATCTGTCTGAACGAGTAACTCAACTCGAAGAGTCTTTGCGAGGTACATTACTTCGTTAATAAAGATCGCAGTTTGTCAGGTTAAATTGAGGCTGTCAGAAGCAATAATTCTTTCCTCTTCTTTTGCTTTTCTTCTTTGCATTTCTTTTCGATAAGGAATTTCCATGAGTCTTTGGGCTATTTGTATGACCCCATAGGCGCAGCGACTTATTTCGGGCCACAAACTTTAATTCTCAATTTCTTCGAAGTAGCCACAAAGACATAAATCTTTGAAAAAAATCGTAATATTTTTTACTATTTATAATAGAAACACGCTTTTTCATCTACATGTTCAGCATTTCGAGCCCAATTCAGTGAAGCGTCAAATCTAGTTTTGATTGTTCCAGCTGTTTGAGGATTTCTCAAGCAGGGTCACATGTTTGTTTTGTCCTTTCGATAGTCAGGGCTTCCTGCTAACTCCCACTTGTTTCTGCTTGTTTTAGATAGTGGTGCAATATGGTGTTGTGTAATATAAAAAATAATGCGACAGAGAAAATGGATTGGTCACATACTGAGAGGGGACTCACTCTTGAGAACCGTAATTGAGGGCAGAATGGAGGGGAAGAGGACAAGAGGAAGACCCAGACAGATGTTGCTGGATTGGATGACTACGGACGGATATAGTAGGCCGAAATAAGAAGCTCAGCACCGAAAGGAGTTGCGTCATCGGGCATTTGAACTCGCCTGAGGGCGGTGAACCAGAAGAAAAGGAGAATATTAAAACATCGTAGTTAAGACTGGTTGTTAATGACACACTAGAAATGATAAATGCAGAAAAAAATAGTCAACTCCGATGCTCGTCAAAGCTTGCTAGCACACCTATCCACGGGGCGCTTAAATGGCGTGGCACCCATTCAAGCAGGCAGCGGTGGTGAAGGAACTCACCCGATAATTCACTGAAAAATGAGCAGGGTCGAGGCCATATATTAAACCACGTACATCTACATTTATCCCATCAGTGCAGTAGTAAATTCTGAAAGTAATATTACTTGATTGTTGCTGCATATTTATCTTAATTTACTTCATCATTTTGTTGATGTCAGTAACCGCGGTTTCAATGCATCAGCTGCTGGTTACTTCTCGCCATGCGAAATTGCGTTTCAGCAAAGTTACTATTAACGGTCGGGCAGTGAGGGCTGCCTTTTGAGATCGAGCTTTATGTAACAGGGAGTTCGACTGCAGTGATATAAAGCACCATTTGCCGTCTGTTTGTAAGTGTCTGTGTATGTCACTCCTGTATGTTTAGCGATCTATTTATCGCACACGAATTTCTCGCTGCATGTTTTAGAATTCTGTTACTAAACAATCACACCAAACTGTAGGCAGATTTAAATTAGATTAGACTGAACTGGGTTAGATTAGACTAACTTGGAGGTAATTAGAACAGGTCATTAGTTTGGTTTACTGTTTTCTTTTGTGTACGTATTGTGTGCTTGTGTGTGCGTGCTTGTGCGTGTGTGTGCGTATGTGTGTGCTTGTGTGTGTGCACGTGTGTGCTTGTGTGTGTGTGCATGTGTGTGTGCTAGTGTGTGTGCTTGTGTGTGTGTCGGTCGGTCGATCGCCATCTTTTTGTCTGCTTGAACTCATAAATGCTTTCGCTCAGGGAATCTTTTCACTCTGGTCTAATCATTCAGCTTCCGTCCAGGAGACATACACACAAGAACCGTCAGGTAAGGCAATAATTAGGTAGGGGATATTTATAGCGCTGGTGCGAGCAACGACACGCACGTCTATTATGTGCAACAAACTGTCTGCAAGACAAAGGGATACAGCAATTCTGAGATAATGAGATAAAGGAAAACGCAAAAATTAAGGCTACCGAAGGTATGATTTCGGGAGTAATGTTAAGCTATCGAAGGATTTAAAGCTTAAACCAACGACGCTTTTTGGGTAGGGTAGGATAGGATGGGGTGGGGTTGGATAGAGGATAGGTGAGGTAAGGGTATATTTATTGTAGCTTATTGCCTTTGGCATTGATTTCAAACGGATACTATAAATACCATTGAGAGAGAGAGCTTCTGGAGAACTCCTACATCGCAGCATGCGACTGAAATAATTAGTTAGTTACCAGCGGTTTGCCTGGGAGGCATTACCGAATCAATCAGAAACTCAAAATAACCTTTCCTTATGGGTCCATTGGATCAATAAAAAACCGCTCCTTCAGGATTTGAACTGTGGCCATCTTGACCGTCTAGTGCAGATTTCATGTTCGTTTTGCGTGTGCGTTTCACTGGTCTTTTACTCAAAGCTGAAAACACTTCTTTTCTAAAAATCTTATCCTGATTCTCCTTCTTCCTCTGTCTCTCTTCTCTAGCTTCAGGTTCAAACACCATCCACGATAGCCGTCCATATGACTACCTAACTCCTGACCTTGACCTGGAACCGAACCCTCTTGCCTATCGATTTTATTTGACTGAGCGCCTGTGAATAAGCTGGTTCCCGCGACTTGGCTTTCGTTGGGCGCTGTAGAAATCTAGAGATGACGATTACGATTTTACCAAAACTGAAGAAGCATCACTGGTTGAACTGTATTTCTCTGGAAACTGTTCTCTGCGCTGAAGGATAGAGCCTTTTCTTCCCCCTCTCCTTACTATCAATGAGTACGTGATAAAAGTCCTCCTTGTCTCAGCTCGACAGACTGCTATAGCTTCGTTGTTATAGCTTTTCGACCACTTCCTATCGTTGCGATAGTTCCTATACAAACCATAAAACTCGCATCAATGAGTCGACACGCAAGACAACCACTCAATCGCATTGGGTACAGTAGGATTTACACTGCATATGCTAACAGCTTTGCACACGGAACGTTACCCGCACGAAAGCATAAACCTAAACTAACAAAAAATGGCTACAAGTTACCTAACCCTCAACATCTTAAAACTATACTGTTCTCACAGCCCTCGTTCTTAAATTGCAATCCATAGATAATTCAGTATCAAGGATATTGCACCTCTGTGTGACAGGATGTCGAATAACATTCCGATCATGACGGTGGTTAGGAAACTCACCTTAAATAACTATTGACAAGGAGCTCGGTAAACAGATTTACAACGATCGCCAGTAAGGACATGCATTCAAAAGGGGCAGTGGTGGTGAAGGATCTCACCCGATCAATTCATTGAAAAATGAGCAGGGTCGAGGCCATACCGTCGCTATATAAAACCGTATACATTTACATTTGCTTATATGCACCCGTTGATCTAGCAACGTCCTTGTCTGAAAACGAATCCAAAAGCTTACCAAGCACAGTTCAATTGTCCAGTAGCCCTACAGAAGACGACTATTTGCACGGCGAGCCGCGTGTTGCAAGATGGAGCGTTGGATAAGCTGAGAGGAAAATGCGGTCGTACCGAGAAGAGGTCAGTCAATGTCGTCGGTCAGTTTGACAGGAGTGGTCAGTTCAGTCGCGGCTGGAGAGGGAGAGAGGAAGGCATGATGGAAGAAGGTTGGAGGGAGGGAGCGAGCGAGAGAGGAAAGGGAGTAAGAAATGGACAGAGATTTTGCAGGTCTTATCAAATATTCAGTGACATAACAGCTTGAAGTCGATGGTTACTGTTGGTTGCATGGGGTCTCTGCGTGTGTCCCTCTCTCACTCTGTCTCTGTGCGTTTGTGCTAGTCTCTGAGTCTGTTTCGGTTTATACCTCTGTCCCTGTTTATGACTGTGTCTATCTCTGCACTTGTACCTGTCTCTGTCTCTCTGTCTGGCTCTTCAATGTCACTGCCTCTGACTTTCGGCCAGTGTCACTACGGCTGTTCTCTATGTCGTTCTGGGTATATCTCGCTGTCCCTCTCTGTCCATGTCTGTCTGTCTGTCTATCTATCTCGGTCTGTCTCTTTTTTTATCAGTACCTCAAAGCAAACCTAGGTTCCATTTCAGTCTGTTTGACTGTCTGTATATTACTTGTGGATCAAAGTGACGTTGATGTATGTGTTCCCTTAATCTTGATGCATGAACTCGTCAGTTGGACGTCGACCCAAAATCTTAACCTCTACTCCGTTTCCGGGCAAGAGCAGGAAGAAGGGCAATACGTGCGTGGTCCAGCTGCAGTCGGTGACGACGGGAATGACCGTTCTACGAAACCAATAAAAGAAGGACGACATGCAATGGGAGACTTCAACGCAGATATGATATATATTTCGTGTAAGAAGATCCCAAGCATGTCGTGTTGAAGAGGAAGACAGAAGGTTAGAGATCTAATCACAGGCTGGCACAGTAATTCAACCGGTGTTTACCACCGCTGAGCACGTGATTGGTATAAGGTTTCGAAACGCTTTGGTGTCACTGCTCTCTAAATGTCTCATATGCAACGCAGAATGGGAATCTTTACTACAGACTGTACTCGGATTTTCCAGGAGAAACTATGTTTAGCCGCAATCCGATTTACTTAGCAGAATTTATTCGATTTTCTTGGCTGTACATGGAACAGAAATAGAACGCCGATCAAAACTGAAGACTGAAGTCGAATTTGTTATTCAATATAGGTGAAGAGATGAGTCAACCAAGCTGGGCAACTCTTTGCGCCATGCATCAGCAAACCTACGTCAGCTTCTCCACCCAGTCTCAATGTTGCCAGCCTTTCGCCCATACCTAATTCGTAAGTCATCTAGATGACAGCAACAACTTTTAGTTTTGCATTGCTGTGGCGCATCCCTGAAGGCTGCAGTCAGTGCTGAATGCTGCCGCACAGTTGACCACTGGAGCCAGCATTTTCACCACATCACAACTGCTTGATGCCTGCCTTGCCGTTGATTAGGCGGCGTCTCATTGCTGCTTCTAGTATTCATAATCTCGAGATTTCTACAGCGCTCAGTGTCACTACTGCTTCTAGTACTAGGTTAAACAGCTATGGTGACAAGATGCATCCTTTCCGTAATCCTGTTTTCGTCTGAAAATATTCCATGACCTTTTCGTCTACATTCTATATCTTGCCCTCCAGAATTGTACTCATGTCATACAGAGGCTAGAACGAATGCCACTCAGATCTGGATATGATCACCCCTCGTCACACACGCCCAACAACTGCTGACTACCCGTCTCAGTTCGACTTGCGGCTCATCCCACTCGACACTCAGTATAGACATCTAATTCCTTTAAGCTGCCTCTCTGTTCCTTTGACCAGGGAAACGTCGCATCCAGAACCAGACTTATTTTTCTATGAACTTGGTAGCCTATTTGCTCCATAAATTCTTCATGCCCAGGGATATCATATCTCACTGCCACCAGAGGAGTAAATCCGTCGTAAACATTTGAGGGTCCTGGGTCAATAATGGGGGTCTGAGTGCAAAGCCTCCCTTGGGTTCCAGAGGCAAAGCCCCTGGTATGGGGTCAAGAGTAGGCCTAATGCAGGAAGAATGAGAACTTTCAGCCCACAGCTGCCTTTTATCGATTTTACAGCTAAAATGTTGCTGGGGTCCAACCAATGGCCGAGCCCTCATGCTCAAATATTGCCGGGGCCTGGGCCTCGGAGCCACCCATGCTATCGACGCCTCTGTCCCCATATCGCAAAACACTCGAGATTTCTACAGCACCCAACGAGAGCTAAGTTGCGGGAACCAGCTTACTGACAGGCGTGCATATGATATTGTCACGACGCATGTCTTCTGCGTTATCTCTGCCTCCATGTGTGGGTGTATGTACTCTGATGTTCAAGTCACCACTCTCTTAAGTTCGGCCTTGGAAGCTTGACCTTTCTTTACTATCTTTCGACTGCCAAACCTCATAATTGCTTTCTTTCACACAGGCAGCGACTTCTTTAGTTGAAGAACTCAGTCTTGTCCGTTTTCTGAGCAATTTCACTGCAAGAAACCGACTCAAATATGACGTAGCAACTTTACTGTCTTTAGATAAAACAGATCAAGCAACTTTTGCTGCCTAACTCTCCGTCAATTGAGAAGCTGACTAGCTTAACTAATTCATATGCATTGCGTACGAATTGCACACTTTTAGTAGAACGTTACGCTTCACTGCCTCTATTCTCGAATCAACTAATTAACGTAAGTAGCAAGCGAAATTCATCAACATCAGAATCATTATCGCAATCAGCGTGAACGATAGGCCTAAGGCCTATGCGTGTGACAGATATATTAAGATAAGCTGATATAGTTCATTTAGACAAAGGGAAAAAGACGCAGCATCACCGTAGCAGGGACACAGACTAAGGGAGAAAGAAGAAGAGCCAGAGACAGCCATATGACGTAGCAATACGGCCACTGGCGCCATCCAGCGACGAGCCTCTCGGACGTGGGCAGCCTAGCACATGTGACGTCGCCTGCTCCGTTCGCTCGCCTGAAAATCAGTACTCACACACGGAAGAACAAACATCACCTGACGCCGTAAGGATTAAACCATACTTAGTCTTTCGGTTGCTTAATCTCGGGTCATTCTTTAGTTTGTCGTCTTTGCTTACGCTTTTATCTGTGATGTAGGCCTAAACGGATTCTCTCTCTTCCTCCACCATCTGCGATTTGGGTATTTCCTTTCCAACGCTGACTTTGAGGAACACGACACTCGCTCGGAATGCAGTAAGTCTGAAGGTTTAAAACGAAGGTTTAAAACACCTAAAAGCGTTAATCTTACTGCTGAAACTAGCGTTGCTGCGTGCTGTCTCTCCGTCTGACTTTTGGATCTTGACCTGGAGCCGAACCCTTTTGCCTATCGATTTTATTTTGACTGAGCGCCTGCGAATAAGCTGGTCCCCGCGACTTAGCTTTCGTTGGGCACTGTAGAAATCTCGGAATTACGATTACGATTACTCGTCACTCCATCCGATGTGATTTAGCCGCTGCACGGCAGGTCGTTCTAAACACCGGGAGGACCGCCTGCAGCACACGGGCGCAGGCATCCGTCAGCGCCGCCGCCTAACGGCTGCCTCTGCAGAAACTATTTGCGTCGGCTGCCATCTAGCGACGGCGGCGGCGATCTGTCATAGACGTACGATAAAAGATTTAGCCGGCACAGAGCAGAGTCCACGCTCCGCAGTCGGCTAATAATATCGCCATCTAGCGCTAGTTTTCGCGGGTTTCGTGCACAAATATCGCGCGTATGCGACCGTATGCTCCTGCAAGAGCCATAGACGTCGGTGGCAGCGGCCAGGCTGTCCCTGCTGGTCGCCGGACGGAGGTTGACGCTCGACTCGGTCTGTCGAAGAGGAAGTCGGCGAGGAATGGCTTGCAGGGTCAACGAGACGTTTCGATGTGCTTCCGGTGGATGTATTAACTACAGCGTCGTCTGCGATGGCGTCGACAACTGCCCCGACGGAAGTGACGAAAGCTTCACGCATGCGCACTGCTACGGTAAGTCCAGTGGCGTTCTCATCTGCCGATCTGTGCTCGTGCAGAAGTAGCGTGGTCACAATAATGTCTCATATGAGTGAACATTAATATGGCCGAGCACGTATTTTGTCTATCTGTGGTTATGAAACAGCATACTGACTGTGGCTTGTACCCCTGCAGTCAGTATATCTTACGGTAGCTAGACAAAGCATGTGCCACAGAGACCGCGTCCTCGCTTGTTTACCGGGTATTTTGCGATTAATTATCTAAATAGAAATGACCATTCTGGACGTATTTGAGTTTGCTCTTGCCAAACATTCTCTTCAGCAGCCTGGTTTTTAAATCGACTGACGATAATTCGCCGCTGCATTCAATCCCTTACTTAACTGTCTTGTGGTCACAAGTCAAAGAACCCCCGCCCTATCTGCCCTCCGTTCGTTGACCTTCTGTGACCTATAGCCCTCCGTACCTCCTCTGAGCTTCGTACCTGATGAAAGGACTTCTTGTGAACACACTGAGTACTGCTTGATGTCTATCTATAGTACATTGTGATCGTCTGCTGTTTATTATTATTATTGTTGTTGTTTTGTTGTTTATCCGTCGATGGCGCTGAGCAGTTATCAGTGAAGGCCTTGCTCAAGATCCTTACACAGTAACCATATCAGGGAAGGCTCGAACCCGTGCTCTCCATATTACAACCCAAGCGCTCTATCCAATCGGTAAACGTGCCCCACGAGACCCTGTGGCAGAGGTAGTTGCTCGTCCAGTCCTATAAACAATAAACACTTTGTCCGCGGAAACTCAGTCTTTGGGCTGAACAGTCAGTGCCCTTAAGCTCAGAAGGCGCCTCCGCCACGCATCGACGCACTGAGTGGTTCAACCTGAAAATTGTCCTTGCCCTATGACCAATTCGAACGCCAGAGGCTCAGCCGCGATGCCTTACAACTTTTCCCTTTTGCAAACAATGTATTTTGTCTGTCTGTGGTTATGACACAGCATAATGACTGTGGCTTGTACCATCTGCAGTCAGTATATCTTACGGTAGCTAGACAAAGCATGTGCCACAGAAACCGCGTCCTCGCTTGTTTACCGGGCAATTTGTGATTAATTATCTAAATAGAAATGACCATTCTGGACGTATTTGAGTTTGCTATTGCCAAACATTCTCTTCAGCAGCCTGGTTTTTAAATTGACCGACGATAATTCGCCGCTGCATTCAATCCCTTACTTAACTACCTTGTGGTCACAAGTCCAAGAACCCCCACCTCCGTCTGCCCCAGCCTTCGTTGACCTTCTGCGACCTAGTCAGTGTGAATCTGCTGTTGTTCTGTTAGCTTTCGCCCTATCTGACAGAGATCACGGACAACAAGCGGTGCTACACATGAATGCTATATTTCGAACACGAGTAATTCGTGTCAACTATTACCATGACGGTTACCATTGCCATTACCATTATTACCGTTGCCATTACCATTATTACCATTGTTATTATCATTATTACCATTGGCATTACCATATCAATCACAGGTCACCTCTGTTCTAGGTCTCTGGATGTCTTCTAACCGCCTCTGTCTTAACCTTCATAAGACTCAATATATCTGGCTAGGTGGCCGTGTCCAGCTTGCCAAAATTGACTTTACATTGTAGTTCCCTTTCCTCTAATTTCCCTCATATCCATTTCTCTTCCTCAGTCCGTGACCTCGGAATCATCCTGGATCAAACTCTTTCTCTGACTGACCATGTAAATAATATCTCCCGCTCTTGTCTTTACCACCTACGACAACTCCGCTCTATTCGTCACTCGCTTCCTCTTCATGCGATCACTACCTTGGTCCATGCCCTGATTTGCACGAGGATTGACTTTGGCAATGCTGCCTATATTGGACTTTCTGCAATTAACACCTCCAAGCTTCAGTCTATACTTAATGCTGCTGCACGCCTTATCGGTGGTCTTCCAAAGTCTGCCCGTATATCTACTTTTATTCGTGATTCACTTCATTGGCTTCCTGTCAGTCAACGCATCCAGTTTAAGATTCTTATCCTTATGCGCAACTGCCTTCTAGGTTCTGCTCCGTCCTACTTAACTTCTTTTTGTATTCCGGTTTCCTCATTGCCTGCCCATGCCTCCCTTCGCTCAGCTACCCGTGATCTCTTGGTAGTCCCTCGCGTCCGCACTACGACTGCTCAGTCCAGGAGCTTTGCCTTTGTTGGCCCTTCCAGCTGGAACTCCCTTCCTCTTGACCTGCGGCTTCAGTTACTTAGTTTCTCTCCTACCCAGTCTCGCAAACGCCTGAAATCCTTTTTGTTTGTTCAAGTCGGGAGCGCCGCTGTTTCCTAAGTGGCGCTTTATAAATGTTCGTTTACAAATTACAAATTACAAAATTACAATCATTGCCTTGACACCTGTCGCCATAAAAACCGTATTTGATTGCAGTTTCTCTGAGAGCGTAGATGTTCACACCATTTGTAAAACCCGTTCACTTTCGCAAACGGGATGACCTCACTTGCTAATTCCCAAGTTTTCATTACTGTAGATCATATCTAAACGGCGTCAAAAAAGCGAAAGAAAAACCTACACAAATTACAAAAACTTAAGAACTCCTTGACCAGGGCGTTCAAGCATATCGCCCCCTCCCCCGTACTGCAACCTTTGCCTTATTTCCCACTGACCAGCGAATCCAGTTTACAAGTCTGACAGGTTGAAGGTAATACACACTGTAGGCCCCTATTGACTTATCGGTCTTTCTCGGTTGCTCTGTAGGCCCCTGTTGACTTATTGGTCTTTCTCGGTTGCTCTGTAGGCCCCTATTGACTTATCGGTCTTTCTCGGTTGCTCTGTAGGCCCCTATTGGCTTATCGGTCTTTCTCGGTTGCTCTGTAGGCCCCTATTGGCGTATCGGTCTTTCTAGGTTGCTCTGTAGGCCCCTATTGGCTTATCGGTCTTTCTCGGTTGCTCTGTTGGCCCCTATTGACTTATCGGTCTTTCTCGGTTGCTCTGTTGGCCCCTATTGGCTTATCGGTCTTTCTCGGTTGCTCTGTAGGCCCCTATTGGCTTATCGGTCTTTCTCGGTTGCTCTGTTGGCCCCTATTGGCGTATCGGTCTTTCTCGGTTGCTCTGTTGGCCCCTATTGGCGTATCGGTCTTTCTCGGTTGCTCTGTTGGCCCCTATTGACTTCCCCGTCTTTCTCGGTTGCGGGTATGAAGCCGTGGAATTCACTAGCTGTTTCTCTCGCTCTGTTAGTTCTGTGATACTGCGTAGGTCTGGGCTGATGACTAATCTTCACTGGATTGCTTATTCTCCGTCGCACGTCTTCTGGTTTTCGAGGCCTCACGGATTTTAACCGGTTCTGCACAACGGATTTGAATTTTGCTTCGAAGCGATCGACGTTTTATCGTAATCGTAATCTCCAAATTTCTAAAGCGCTACTTAAAAGCTAAGCGCAGGGCACCGGCTTATTCACGAGCGTTGCGTCAAGTCAGTGGGGTTGTCCAAAGATGCCATGTCAAGAACCAAGTCCGGTTGCCAGGAGACCAGAGAAAGAAGGGGATAGGATGGGTTGTGTTTAAGCTGAGAGAAATGGGAATGCAGGGGTTTCGATGGATCATGGTGGAATTTCTTGAAAAGGCGATACTTCAATTTTGAATGTTTCATCTGAGGAGTAATAGAGTGGCTTGAGACAGGTGATGATGGGTGAACGACGGAAAGAACAGAGGGACAGAATTTGCAAAAATTAGGAGGGAGATCGTTCCAGAGTTTAGGTGCAATGTAGATTCGACTGGGACCCGGAGTTCTTTCCAGGAACGACGTTTTTGTCTATAAGCAGCAACTCACACATTCGACCATGACTTGATTGCGTGAAAGACGTCTGTTGCCACCAATCGCCGTTCTTTGTCCACTTATGCAACTGTTGTCCGACCCTTGTATTACGATGACAACAAAGACAACGATGTGGTGGAGGTAGTGACTTCGATCGTGGTGGTGAGGACGATTCTGTGGTGGTGGTGGTGATGATAGTGATGATGGTGGCTAAGGGAAAGATGGTTGTGGTGGAAATGGTGATGGTGGTAGTGGAAATGGTGATGGTGTTGGTGGAAATGGTGATAGTGGTGGTGGAAGTGGTAATGGTGGTGGTGAAAATGGTGATAGTGGTGGTGGAAATGGTGATGATGGTAGTGGAAATGGTGATGGCATTGGTGGAACAGGCGATAGAGGTGGAGGCGACGAAGCAGTCACAGCTCACGTTTCCTTATCACTTCGCCACTTAATTCCTGGCTTTATCAATATATTTTCTTCCATCTTCGGCGACGCCTTTTTGTTGCACCTTTCGCGTCATAAATATCAGGCCATCATCGTTGTCATCATCGTCATCATCATCGTCATTTTCATCATCATCATCATCATCATCATGCTCGCCGTCCTTCTCTTCCTCCTTTTTATCATCAAAATCATCATTATCCTCAGGCGTCGTCATTTGTCGATATTAGGATCCGTTTCGCCCGAGGTCCGACGTGTCAACCTGAGATTACGAGAGCCATTTTACAGCCGACTTAATCGCAGTCCGCAGCTCGTAATGGCTCCGCGGTATGCATACGAGCGCATACGTCATCAGTGACGTCATCGGGACAGCAGGCGGTGACCAGGTCAAAGATAGACAGCCAAACAGACACACAGACACACACACACACACACACAACATAGCAGACAGAGCGAGCGAGATCGCAATGGCAGAACCAGGAAGAGAACAAGTAGGTCGAAGCAATTAGAACCAGACAGAGGGAAGGACATACAAGAAGCATAGAGAGACAGACAGACAAATAAGTAGAGAGAGGAAGGTAGGGAGCGCCAAGTGCTGTAAATTGTGCCTCGACATTGCTGTCAATCGGGCCTCTAATTGGATTCTCCGTGGCGACAGATGGCCACCAAGATGGCGGCTGACGGCCACGCGCATGCGCCAACGGGAGATGGCGCTTAATCCTTCGCTCAGGGTTCATTTTGCTCAGTCGCTCGACCAAACAAATCAGTGAGTGAACGAATGAACGAACGAATGAATCAGAGTAATTGGAAGAGAAAGTGAGGGATAGAGAGACAGAGAGAGACAGAGAGACAGAGAGAGACAGAGAGACAGAGTAGGAAGAGAAAATGAGGAAGAGGGCAGGTGATTGGCCAGATCTAAAGTTTCGAAATAGAGATAAAGCAATGTAAAGAGGCGAGGAAGCGATAAGGGGGGGGGGGGGGTACAGAGGTAGAGGAGCCCATGGAAATGGCGCTTAGGAAAATGAAGAGGATGAAGACGAGGAGGAGGAAGATAAGGAGGAGAAAAAGAATAAGAACATGAGGACAAGGAGGAAGAGGAGGACGAGGAGGATGAGGAGAGGACGCGGAAGAGAAAGAAAAAACTGCTGCCGCCGCTGGAGCTGTGAAGTCTCGAAGGTGACAAATGTTGATGAGAAGCGCTGCGAGGAGGATGAGTAGAGGTCAAGATTAAAGACGCGGCTGTAGCGAAAGCCCGGTGGGCAGGAAGGAGGAAGTTGGATAAGGGCAAACAAGGGCGCAGGGATAAATTGCAGCAGCAGAGGCTAGGAGAGAGAGAGAGAGACAGACAGACAGACAGACGACAAACAGGAGAAATAGCAGGTGGAAGAATATGAAGGAGGGAAAATAAAATAAAAGAGGGAATATTGAGGAAAGGTAGAAGTCGTATAGGAATAAGAGGAGGAGGAAGATAGTGGAGAATCGGCGCGAAGGAAATAAGAGGGGACCAGGAGGAAGAAGATATAAATACGTTAGTGCGATCAGGGTAAAGAGAATCAGGCCTAGGTGTGTGTGTTTGTGTGTATACATGCGTGCGTGTGTGAAGGGAGGAAGAAACAGGAAGAAGCGAATGCGACAGACAGATACACAGATAGCGAGACAGTGATAGATGGAATGAAAAGCTTCAGAAAGCCTGTGAAGAAAACTGCTGGGAGTCGGAAGGAAGGATCGAGAAGGTTTTGGTCCAGTCCGATCTAAATGGCTCTTTGGCAGGTTCTGGCGACACAGAAGCCAATAGATTTGATTTCATCATGCTCTGTATATGTTTAGATTGATAGGCGGCATTTTAAAGGACAGGAATGGCTTAAAAAGACTATAAAAATAATGATAGACACGAATAGTAGGCAGTCAGTTGATGACAAGGCCAAATATGAGACAGATATAGACAGAGGACAAGAGAATTCAGTTGATGACAAGCCAAATATGAGACAGCTATAGACAGAGGACATGAGAAGTCAGTTGAAGACAAGGCCAAATATGAGACAGATATAGACAGAGGACAAGAGAAGTCAGTTGATGACAAGCCAAATATGAGACAGATATAGACAGAGGACAAGAGAAGTCAGTTGATGACAAGCCAAATATGAGACAGCTATAGACAGAGGACATGAGAAGTCAGTTGAAGACAAGGCCAAATATGAGACAGATATAGACAGAGGACAAGAGAAGTCAGTTGATGACAAGGCCAAATATGAGACAGATATAGACAGAGGACAAGAGAAGTCAGTTGAAGACAAGGCCAAATATGAGACAGATATAGACAGAGGACATGAGAAGTCAGTTGATGACAAGCCAAATATGAGACAGATATAGACAGAGGACATGAGAAGTCAGTTGATGACAAGGCCAAATATGAGACAGATATAGACAGAGGACATGAGAAGTCAGTTGATGACAAGGCCAAATATGAGACAGATATAGACAGAGGACATGAGAAGTCAGTTGATGACAAGGCCAAACATGAGACAGATATAGACAGAGGACATGAGAAGTCAGTTGATGACAAGGCCAAATATGAGACAGATATAGACAGAGGACATGAGAAGTCAGTTGATGACATGGCCAAATATGAGACAGATATAGACAGAGGACATGAGAAGTCAGTTGATGACAAGGCCAAATATGAGACAGATATAGACAGAGGACATGAGAAGTCAGTTGATGACAAGGCCAAACATGAGACAGATATAGACAGAGGACAAGAGAAGTCAGTTGATGACAAGGCCAAATATGAGACAGATATAGACAGAGGACAAGAGAAGTCAGTTGATGACAAGGCCAAATATGAGACAGATATAGACAGAGGACAAGAGAAGTCAGTTGAAGACAAGGCCAAATATGAGACAGATATAGACAGAGGACATGAGAAGTCAGTTGATGACAAGGCCAAATATGAGACAGATATAGACAGAGGACATGAGAAGTCAGTTGATGACAAGGCCAAATATGAGACAGATATAGACAGAGGACATGAGAAGTCAGTTGATGACAAGGCCAAATATGAGACAGATATAGACAGAGGACATGAGAAGTCAGTTGATGACAAGGCCAAACATGAGACAGATATAGACAGAGGACATGAGAAGTCAGTTGATGACAAGGCCAAATATGAGACAGATATAGACAGAGGACATGAGAAGTCAGTTGATGACATGGCCAAATATGAGACAGATATAGACAGAGGACATGAGAAGTCAGTTGATGACAAGCCAAATATGAGACAGATATAGACAGAAGACAAGAGAAGTCAGTTGATGACAAGGCCAAATATGAGACAGATATAGACAGAGGACAAGAGAAGTCAGTTGATGACAAGGCCAAATATGAGACAGATATAGACAGAGGACATGAGAAGTCAGTTGATGACAAGCCAAATATGAGACAGATATAGACAGAAGACAAGAGAAGTCAGTTGATGACAAGGCCAAATATGAGACAGATATAGACAGAGGACAAGAGAAGTCAGTTGATGACAAGGCCAAATATGAGACAGATATAGACAGAGGACATGAGAAGTCAGTTGAAGACAATGCCAAATATGAGACAGGTACAGGATAAGAGACAGATATAGACGAAGTGATAAACAGGACAGCGATGAAGTTGCCAGGGAATAAAAGCGACATGAGATGAAGAAGAAAGTGGAAAAGGAGGAAAGTGAATGAGCGATGGAATGAAATGGACAACATACATATTAGGGCCACAGATGAATTGGACAGTTGACGGACGGAGCAACAGATGAATAATGCAACAGATAAATCTATGATAAGTAGAAAAAGGACAGCAACTTAAGAAGAAAACGACTGTGTATGATTGATTGTAGTTGAAGAGGCCAAAAGCGGACGAGAAAAAAATTATAAGGCCAAGATAGAAAGAAAACATTAAACTTTGTCGGGTAATGCAGGCATTTATACTGGAAGTGAATTTTGTTTCATTTAGCCCAACAGTCTTAGTTAGCTGTAACTGAACATGCCTGGAAGCCGACTTCGGTCAAACGGAATCGATTTGAGTGTACTGTCTTTGATTTGTACTCGTACACGGTTTATTCTCGCGAGAATTCTAGTCTGATGGCATCTGTTGGTGTCACATACGTCTCTAGATTATATTTCTAACGAGAATATTTGACCATGATAACGAGACCATTCTTACATTAAACGCATGCCACGTAGCCTCGTTCTATTTCCAATCAGCTTTTCCTGACCTTTAAAGCAGACCATTTTCTGTGTTCCTGCTGCCGCCTCGCACGGCTGCTATTAATGGTGTGTGATGTCAATAATTCATCCGACCGGACTAATTATGAAACGACGCGCGCTCCATACGAAATTTCTTTCGCATCTTACGGGCGACAGTTCGCAGCGAATCACGCCATTGGCGGCAACTCCTTTTCTCGGCGCATATTGGGTGCCGTGCAATCTTTACAGTCTAATCTCATCAATATTTCATTCGATAGCATGTCGTTAATTTTGTTTGGGGCTTCGTTAGCTGTGTAGATGCCGAGTGGTAAACCAGTGGTGGCGTGATGCGCTTTTTGTGGCAGAAGGCGTTCTACATGTCGCAGGCATATTGGTCCATCTCTGACTATTTGCGGGCTTCCCATAAATCTTGGTCGACGGATATCTATGCGCCGTAGGAGGTGACGTGATAGAGGGACTAGTGTACCAAAGCATATTCGATGTCGCAAAAGAGTTCAGACAAAATGACCCGCAAGAACGATGGAAAGAACGAGAGTAGGAATGCAGGATGACAGCAGATAACACCAGCGGCATCAATTCCCAAGGCCATTACACAGTTCTTCACAAAGCCAACGATAGTCTTCCCAAGGTCAGTGTCTCAATTCTCCACAAGTCAATGACAGTCTTCCCAAGGCCAATGACGCAGTCCTCCACAAGTCCAATGACAATCTTCCCAAGGTAAGTGACGGAGTTCTCCACAATGATGCAGTCCTTTTTGAACTCGATTTTATTGTTTCAAGATATTTTTTAATTCATCGAGCCATGCCAAACTTCTGAGGATTTCGTTTTAATGATCGGCCATCAATGATCGTCGTTTTTCCTTATAACTTATATCTTCTTCGTATTATACATAATATCGCTATAACTTGCCACTGTGGCCACAAATCCTCATAGTAGATACACACATACACATCCTCCAGTGAAAACCCTAGGATCCTGCAGTACACTCGTAGTGTTTGGTTGATGACCAAGAGAACAATCGACAGCGAGGCCAAGCTTTCTCGATTCAAAGGGTCTTGAGATTCGAAAGATTGGGGAACAAAACGTGCCGCCAGCATGGAGACTCACATAAACATTATCCTAGAACGATGCGTCGGCTAGTACTTGGCCTTCTTTCGGTTGGCTGCGACCTTAGCTCACATTTCCGCCGTAAGTCGGTCTGTGATGAGTCTATCGACTGTGGTCATATGTCAGGGCTATCTCTTCCAAGAATAGAGCGTTGCTCGGTCTGAAAAGGCGTCCAGCCGGTTCATTGTTCGATGAGGCACAATCTTCCACTAATTCAGGGAGACATCCAGAGGCGTGGAAAGGAGAATTCCTGCAGTCCCGGAGGACGCAGAAATATCGGCCGCGACGGAAACCAAGGCTTCGTCCCTGACGGTTGCAGATACATGACACCATCTGCTGTCAGAGAGGACCATATGTTTAACGCACTTGACCTGAGTAATTAAGACTCGGTGTGACAGTACTAAGTTAAACTTAGTTAGATTAGACCCGTATATCTAGAGTTTTAGATTAAACTACACCAGATTAGATACGGATATATTAGAATTGTTATTAGGTTGTCCTGTTTTGTCTTCAACTATCTTCTGTCCGAAGGTAGCCGCATCATGAACTGTCCCTCTCCAGATGTTTCTATCTTCTGCTGTCCTCAGTAACTGACTCATAGTTAATCCTGTCAGTCCAGGCTGTTCGTGGTCTACCACATGCTCGCGATCCAGACGTTGTTCACTGCATTATTTCTTTCTCCCAGCAGTCTCCATTTTCCTTATAGTATGACCAAAATATGCCAACTTTCTTGACTTGAAGTTAAATTAGAAAAAGTGAATTTATTCAGACCTTGACGATATCGCCAACGCTGCAATGAAATGCGGGCTTTCATGGAGATACGAGTGATGACATCGACTATAATCGGAGAGCAGGGGAATGTATGCACAGGGCCGTCTTATCCATTAAGCACAGTGCCTAGGGCCTACGAACTTTATAGGGCCTACGAAAGTCAAAAATGAGATACTGAAAAAATAAATTTTTTGACTGACCCGAAAATAGAAAAAGGAAATACAAATTTAATAACCTTAAAGTTTGTACTGAAACAGTTTAAGTTAAGCTGTGCTACATGATGTTAAGTTTGCGGCTCTATGCATTAGCTAAATCACATATAATGTCCGCAAATGCCATTTCCCGCATTAAGTCGTTTTCAATCGAAAGTAGTGCAAGGGAAGATAGACGTCAAGAAATAATGTGAATGTGTTTAGCTCTAATGCAGAGTTGGCAGATGGGGCCTACAAATGCGAGAGTTCCTAGGGCCTACGACGACCTTAGAACGGTCATGTGTATGTAGGCCGAGACCCTGTAGGGATGTGTCTAATTAGGCCTCTGCCGATTTCCAGGCTCCTCAAGGTGAACACAGGAAGCTGATGGCACAACTGATTGGACCTCGCACGGCGCTGATGTAGAGGAAGACTGCACCTGAACCGTGAAAGAATTGTGCCCCCGAGGGCGTGGATGCACAATCAGAAACGGAAAGCAAAGTCCTTGACGTGCTTGGGGCAAGGCCTCGGTCAGGTGTAAAATTGTCAATACAGTCCCTTATAGGATAATGCCGATTCTCTTGGCCTTGTGTGTGGCCTCGGATATGTGCAGGTTTTCTTGGCTTTGCTTATGGCGACTATGGCCTTCGACGAAATCCAAACCCAGCCAGGTGACCCACCTAACAACAGTCTTCGACGGACACACGGCGCGGTAGACGGATTCGAAGGAAGAGGCCGTCATCTTCAGACGGACACACGGCGCGGGTGAATTGAACAAAACCGCAGCAGAATGCATGAAATTTGCAAAAGAAATGTTTAAAATCGACCAGGAGATCAATTTTTACAAGGAGGTTATACAAGCCATAGCAGTGAAGAGAAAGAAACCACCTTAAAAAGAGCAAAATATAAGACTTTTATGAAGTCCATATCCTGCTTTGTGAATAAATTTATAGATGACTGAAGTTACTTGATTCTAATGCTACAAGCAGATGACTACTGCGTTGTTTATTCAAGCTTTGAAATCAGCACAGTAATATTGCTTTTCAATTTGATCTGTTAGCGTCGTCATCATCAACATTGTCGTCGTCGTCATAATCATCGTCATTATCAGCATTTCCGGTTGCGCTGGACTCGACATGGTCCAGCATGACATCGAAATTATTCGGATTAGATTTTGATGGAAAGAAATGCCCTCGACTGAACTGTCTTTGTGGCCTTCTGTGTCTCTCTCGGTCCTTGTTTGTCTCTCGCTTTGCCGTCTGCATGTCTCCTTCATCGATTTCTCTCCCCTCTCTCCTCTCTCCTCTCTCTCTCTCTCTCTCTCTCTCTCTCTCTCTCTCTCTCTCTCTCTCTCTCTCTCTCTGCACTACTCTATCTCGCTCTCATTTATCTCTGTCTTCAGTCTGGAGCTCTACTGTATGTGTACTTCTGCATAACTTCAAGCGCTGACCAAAACCAATAACTTATTTCTTCACTTCCCTTCTTCCTTCCCCTCTTCCTCTTCCCAGCTCACTTCCGGTTTCTTCTTATACAATACTTCACCTGCTTCATATCTCTTCTGTTCGTGTTGCAGCATTTCCCATTTCTCTCGGCCTCTTCCTTCGAATCCGTCTACCGCTTTTTCCAATTTTATCTTTCCACGCTACTTCATTCTCGATGTTTCCTCATTTCCTATTCAAACTTCTGCTTCTCCTTTTTACTCTCTATTGTTCAGCCTTTTTCATTTATTTCTACCTTCTCTTTATTTTCACTTAGACAACGGAAAACAAAGTCAGGCAGGCAGACAGTCAGAAAGACAGACAAATGCCAGGCAGACAGACAGAAAGACAGACAGACAACTGCCGAGGAGGCAGACAGACAGAAAGACGAACAACTGCCAGGTAGATATGCATCAACAGAAGATAGAATGCTGTACTTCGTGAAGCATTGCAGTTGACAAAGTGTCAAACGTCATTCAAAACACCGATCTGTTCTCAACATGGAAGGAGACACTTCCTTCACCTTCTCATTTCCCTTCGCAATATTACGTTTAAGCCACGTCTTTTACAATAAAACAGGTAACAGCAAAAGCGATAATGACAATATAAATTATAACGATTCATTTCTGATTTGACTTCACGAAGGCTCGAACCCACGCTCTTCGCGTTACAAGCCGAGCGCTCTAAAATCGGCTACCGTGCCTCACACGGTTAGTTACTTCCTAACCTAGTTAGTCAGTTAGTTACGTAGACACTTAATATAGCGCATTTAAAGTGCTTCACAAAAGCCCTGCAACATTCCGAATAGTACGCTTGCTACCTATTTATAAAAGCATGAGCGACGAGTTGAGAGCAGCAGAAGGGACAGAGCGAAAGATGCAAGAATGTTACTGTAACAATTTGACGCCAGCGTGCTGCCATTTGGCTAAAGAGCAACTGAGAGAGACAGACAGACAGACGGAGAGAGGGAGAGGGAGAGAAAGGGAGGGAGGTAGATGGAGAGATATAAAGAGCCTACTGAATTGTGAATTTTGAATTCCTTATAGACCAGATGGTATGGCACTGTCTAGTTACATAGTTACATTCCGGTTAGTTTGATAGTAGGAAGTGACAAGTAAGTCAGCCAGTAAGACAGATGCTGACTCGGATGAATGACTAATTGCAGAGATATCGAAGGGTTTAGCCACTGGCGTCCCATCAGCCTAAACGTTAGAGGGATATGTCCCCCAGTTCCCACCGACGAACTCCCCGGCAAGCACAAGACTGGTAAAGCCGATGAGGTGTGTAATGAGTTTGAGCCTGCCTGAGCTTACCTGTAGAATGACTGCGATGATGAATGACTCGCTGACGACGGCTGTCGGTTGATGGCCATTAAACCCCATACGTCACGATCGTTTCATCTGTCTCTCTGTCTCTAGCTGTCTCACTCTCTGTCTCTGTCTATCTATCTATCAATCTATCTATCTATCTATCTACCTATCTATCTATCTATCTATCTATCTATCTATCTATCTATCTATCTATCTATCTATCTATCTATCTATCTATCTATCTATCTATCTATTTATCTATCTATCTATCTATCTTTCGATATATGGTTCTCACTATCTCACTCACTATCTCTCTCTTTCTCTCTCTCTGTCTATCTGTCTCTGTATCTGTCTTTATCTCTCTCTCACCCACTCAACTAATACCCAACATATACTAATATGTCTCTAAGCTGTGATTAGGATATTTCTTCTACGAGTAGACGAACGAACAGAGATATTTGTCTGGTACTAAAGAAGCCATTGTGAATGACCGCCTGACGTTTGATCTGGTGGTCCGGCCGAAGTGTTTCTTTGTAGATCAAAGTGTCTATCTTTAGTCCGTGCGCTTCAGTGTCGGCCGTTTAGTTCCGGCCAAGTCTCCGTGCGCTACAGCTTTTACAACCGTCGCAATTTGCTGGCAATAAATGTGACGGCGCTAATGGTTTCTTTTGTTTTTATTCGATCGCTGTTTAGTTTATTTGACTGCATAATATTTCGTTGAATGCGGATCTATGCTGTCTGCCTGCTTGGCTCTGTGTTTCTTTCGCGTTCAAAGCTCTTCCTCGCTCCTTCTTCCTCTGCCTCTATCGTCGATATTTCTACCTCTGTGTGCACTTTTCTATTCCTTCCAAAATGTAATATTCTCCATTTGTCTGTGTCTCGTAACCGGAAGGTCGCGGGTTCGAATCTGCCTCAAGCCACTGCGTAGCGACCTTGGACAAGTTGCTCACCCACAGCTGTCTGTGAGGAAGGCAACGGGAAACCACCTCACTTATCTTATCTAAAAGCCAATGGACCTGCCTTCGGGCAGAGAACTCATCATCATAATCATCCATCCTATATCCATTATTTTTCCCTTTAATATAATTCCCACTCACACTTTGTTTCAATCTCTCGTTCGTTCTGTCTCTACCTCTCCATACAAGGTTTCTTAGATCTTTTTCTCGGCGTAGTCTGAGCGCGGGTCCATTAATCTTGCGACCGTTCGTTTCATTTCGCCTCTTTCCAAGTCGAATTGGCGATGGCAGCGGCTGACCGCTGGGTGCAAAGTGGCGGCTAAGCCCAGCTGCCATTTATTTTGACTGAAGACCAACTTCCACCAAGTGCAGTAAGAATTGACGTCAGCTTTCCTATCATGACGTCGGATCCAGAAGGGTACAGGGGCGGGTGGCTCGGTTGGGACTTACCCCCTCGAAGAGCTGCAAGCATTTACTTAGCAAATTTAAATATTTTAAGTAGTTTAGAAGAAGATTATGAGCCTAAAATCTCACAGATGTTCACTGCATCGCTGTAGGTACATAGCACATTAACCTGTGGCGATTCTACAACCTTGGCCAGGCTCGTTTTCAACAAATTCGTAGAGATAGATTCTCAACCACCACCACCACCACCACCACCACCACCAGTAGGTTTCTGTAGGACTGGTCATCATACAAGTGTCAGTAGATAAGAAATATATTGAAAGCTCTCTAAAATTATTAAATCGCATAAGTGGGTCATAATATGGTTTCCCAGTAATATGTCTTTGTCACAGTTTCTACTCAGCTGCAATGTCTTCTAACATTAGACACTAGGGCGGCTAGATGGCAGGACTTGATACTCAATGCTCGTGACCTCACTGACCCTATTGTGACATGGCTGAAAAGTTGTGTACAAGGCTTACATTCGTAGGTTATAAACACTGCTACATACATGCAGCTGGGTTTTCGGACATTCCCCCCGGATATTTTCCCTCGGGCGTTTCCACAGGATATATCTGCTCTGGTTGTGTCCCCACAATTTCCGCAATCTCCCTCGGTCGTTTCCTTCCCGACATATATCCGATTGGTCAAGCACGTGACCTATGGCTACAAAAACATAAGCAGAATGTATCTGCTACATTAGCTGTACTACTTGTTGCTTAGGAAAACTGCATGGAACGTGTACTTATTAGCAGCGCAAGACTTGTACGTACAGACAAAGAGTAATTCTGTTTATTAATTGTATGTCAGTTGATCTGCAGCGTGCATAAGATAATGCAGGGAGCTTATAACTGTTACTTCTTTCACCTTAAACTTCTCTTTCCATTCGGTGAAATCTTTTCCTTGACTACGACGATGCTTACTCTCATAACTTACAACTTTGTCTGCCAAGTTCGATCGTTTGACATATAACGTCTCCAAAATCCCAAACATCACCCACCGTAGCCCTGCCACGCTGTCTCTCTGCCTGATTCTTGGATCTTGACCTGGAACCGAACACTTGCTTATCGATTTTGTTTTGATTGAGCGCCTCTGGATAAGCTGGTCCCCATGACGTGACTTTCGTTGGGCGCTGTAGAAATCTCGGGATAACGAAATGTAACCGTTGAAGACTACTTGTCTTTCATGAACACCGTGTACTGTCTTCATTCTAAATAAATCTATGTTTTTAGGACATTAACCCCAGAGTATGCTGTAGATTCCGTTTAAGTTAACAATTCTTTTGCATATCAATGTACGTGACTTGCACTGAATGACACCATCGTTGCCTTTTATTACAGGCGCCGATAGCATCTGATCTAGTGCATAACTATTTATGACACCGTTCGTACGCGTGTAGACCTACTTCTGTCGCTGTCAATGCTCGTGAAATACGGCGTTTTATCACACATGCGTCCGCTGGAAACGACCAGGGGAAGATATCCAACGGGGGGAAAATTATCGGGGGGAAATTTCCGGGGGAAATTATCGGTGGAAATGTCCTAGACCCATCCAGCGGAACCACTCACAGTCTGTCAGACGCGTGCGTGATCCGGCTGTATGCTTGTAAGTGATAGTGAACGGTGTCGTTGACGGCGAATAATATGAATACAAATTTTTGTTATAAAAGGCGGCATGCTGGGAAAATTCTCGAAATCGGGACAGTACTAAATGACATAATCGTTGGCTTTTATTACAGGCAACGATAAGATCTAATATAAGCGTTGGGAATTGCTTTTATGGCTTGCATATTTATAGCTAACGAGAAGCAGCAGGGGATTTTCCTCAGACGGTACAGTTTGCCGAACTAGAGCTCAGCGCAGGATAGGTTATGACTAACTGCGGTGGTTGTGGCTCATTCAGGCATGCACATATTTCAGCCATTTCAGGAGTCACCGCCTGTAAAGCTAAGTTTGGATGGGAAAGCCCAGGGCACGTCTGAGATATCTATTCTAATCTAATCTAATGACTTCTATAGCGCTGTTATCATAATGCTCAAGACATCAATCGATGATCGCTTCAAGATCGCAGTCAAAAATCATATACCGTTCGAGAAGCCGGGTCGAGTACCAATGGGTCAGAGAAACCAGAAGCCAAGCTACAGCGGGTAAGCGACTTGAAAGAGATGTGTCTTTAGCTTAGACCTGAATGACATCACAGAACTGACCGAACGAAAAATAGAACTTGGCAACGAATTCCAAAGCCGTGGACCAGCAACCGAGCTAGGCCTTGGCAGAATTGTCCATCTGCATTCGCTATACATAAAGAACCGACTGACCCCCGACTCTAAAACTCAACCAGCAATGGCAGCTGTTCTCAGAGACCTTCGCTCTAACAATCATAGAACGGGAAAAAAACGAAAATCTTACAACGTCCAATGCAAATGGACGGTGATTGAACGGCGAATCTCCAGAGGAGTTAACGAGAGGAGAACGGTAACCAATAAGAACGCAGTTCACAAAGAAAGCTCTATGCATGTCCTTCTATGTGTCTCCGTGTTTGTCGTTCTTTCCCTCTGTCTTTACCAATGAGTCTGTCTTTCTGACTGGCTCTCTTTTTCTTTCCCTTTCAAAGTGAAACGCGGTACATCTAGCTATCGAGTGTCTATCCATTGTTAAGGGGTTCTCCCACTGAAACTCGTCGGTCCGTGTATGAAGGTACTTGGCATTTGAAGGACCAGTGGGCGTAGAAGAAAGAAAAACGAAAGGGAAGATGAGACTCAAGCAAAAGCAAAGCTAAGAGGGAGAAAAATGAATGGCTTGGCGAATAGGAAGTAGATGGGGAGGAAGGAAGATAGAAAGGCTGATTAAAAGGCTGCAGAAAAAAGTACAAAGTACGGCTTACACGGGAAGTCAAGAATGGACGAAGAACAAAGCAAAGTGGAGCGACAGCAGGAAGGAGGTAAAGGGTAGGAAGGAAGGATGGATGGAGAGAATGAAGAAAGCAAGGAAAGAAGCAACAAAGGAGGAAGGACCGACGGACGTATTGGAGCGAGGGATACAGTGATTTCATAGAATATTAAGAGAGAAAGGGAAGAACGGATATAGAAACGTAAGCATAGAGGCTGCTGGAAGAAAGAAGTAATGACGTATAGAAATGTAGGCATGAAGGAGAGTTTGAGCGAAAGAAAAAAGATGAATGAGAAAGACAAGAAGAGAGGAAGGGAGAGACAGAGAGGAATAAAGAAAGGAAGAAAAAAGAGACTCAGGAACAAAATGAAGATATTGGTTCATCATTCAGGCGCACGCATTCACTTCCATCTCTCGGCGTTTGGACGGAGAACTATGGAAAGCAATGACGCTCCAGGTGGTGCCACGACGAAATGGAGTTTGGATGGCAAACAGAGAATAATGGTAGCCGAAGGATGGCATGGAAAAGGAGAGAATGAATGCCAGATGAAAAACTAGAAGGGCAGTTGGCTAAAGACTCGAAGGAGGCAGAAAATACGAAAGAGGGATTCTAGGGGGTTGACTGAAAAGCAGAAGGAATGTAAGAGGATGTAAGGGTACTGGTGATTGGGACGGGCACGGAAGGAAGGTGGCAAAGAAGAAGAAAAAGGCGGCTATTGAATATGGGGAATATATGGTCAGTGCGTTGGACAATGAAGTCTAGCGCGACAAAGACGTCGCCTCTTCCGTGGAAATCGACGACAACCGACGGCACACAGTTAATAAACAGAGCGATATTCGATTTCTCTAAATTGAGGAAGAATACAGAGCGAGCGAAGAAATGAAGACGTAGAGAAGAAAGGACAGACTGAGGAACGCAGGCGGAGAGCCATCAGTACACACAATGACATCGTCACTTAATGTGACATTAAAGTAGTCTCAGGCGAGGTAGAGTTTTTTATCTGAGGTGTAAAGTAAGGTAAGCAACGTTCAAGTTGAACGTTGATAGAGATTCATTCCTTGATGCCTGTCGTAGTTTGTCTCCCAATCTCGTCATCTCTTTCTGGCGACAAGCAGTTATAAAAATCTCAGACTGATATTGGAATGGAGCATTTAAATCATCGACGTCGGCTTCGTTTGCTTCTCTCAAATTACATATGTCTATTAATAGCACGTGGCTATTTTTATCCTCAGACTATTTTCATCCACTTGTTGTTTCTCTTTCTAAGGCTTCCATGGATCGTCTATATACCTGATCCCTAGTGTCATCTGAGCCGTTTTTTATGCGATGCTTCTTTAGGGCTCTTCTGTCAGGCTGAAAACGGGGACCATGATTGGTCGGTAAGTAGGTTGGCTGAAAGGTATATCATAGGTAGATTGGTTGATAAGTTAGTTGGTTGGTAGGTAGGTTGATAGGTAAATAGGCAGGTAGGGTTGGTAGATATTAGGTTGATTGGTTGTAGGTTGGGAGATTGGCTGTTTGATTGGTTGGCTGGTAGGTAGGTAGGGGGTAGGCAGGTTGGTTGAACTTGATTTGGTTGGTAGGTTAGTGGGTGGGTGGGTTGGTTGGGCGGCCTTTCATCTGCGCTTCGACGACTCGAGTTTCGCTCCCTTATATTCGCAGTTGACCTGGTTATCTTATTAATCTTTAAATGGTGTCAGTTTCTTTCTGGTCGCATATGAGGCCTATGCTGTCGAGTATTATATCGCACCGGAACATTTATTTAGCTGTTCTGTTTCACAGTCGTCTCAAGCAATCTAGCACAGTATGTTTTTTAATGTATGTGGCAGAATTGTCCAGTGGTAGGTCACACCATCTCCTCTATGTTATCAGACACATCGACCTAACCAAAATGACAGTCTTTGCTGGGCTTGTGTGAAATGACTTGTGTAGCCTAATGAAGGTGCAATACATATTACTCCTTACCCTACATTACACTTGAAAGGTGCAAAAAATTTCGTGCCAGTCATTTCCTTCCGGTCTTCGTGACATCGATTCAGTTCAAGATGAACAGTCCGCGGTTGGGCGATAATAGCAGAAATTCGCAGGAGGCAGCCGCGAGCAATAATTGTATTAGTGCGCAGCTGCCAGTCGGTCGTTCGGTCAGACGACATGTATGGACTGAGGCCACTTCCGCGAGCCGCATCAAGATGGCGTGCCGCAATGATAACGGACGAGATCTCGCCGGCAGCGAGAGACAAACAAACGCCAGCCATAAAAACTTCAAAGATAAACATAAAAAGATCGAAACAGCCAACAAAATGGCAGCCATCCAATGCTCGCAACGAACAAAGCGCACCGGATAGAATACACTATAAGAAGAAAGTCTAGTTAGGCAAGGTAAGGCGAGAAGATGGTGCGAGGCAAGGCAAGGTAAAGTACGGCAATGAAAGATAACCTATCGATAACTGCACCATACAGCGAACAGTATTTGTTATTTATTTATTTATTTATTTATTTATTAGGGCACTTAATAACTCGTGCAGTGTCAATACACCTGAATCTGAGGCGCGTAGTGATTGTTAACTCTGCGTCTATCGCCCATTCAAACGAACACTCCTCAATCCCTGAATAAGCGACAATTGTCGAAACAAAATGGTCGCTATATGGAAAATCTTCAACCATAAAAAGACTGAATGTGTGATTAGCTTCTCAAGGCAAGATTCGAGCTGATGCGCTGAATGAAGAAGCGTTTCTGAACCGCCACGTCTGAGTTTCATAGAGTAAAGGGAGAATCTTTCGGATTAGGTCCAATCTTTAACAATACACAGAGCATCAAATGGTGGTGTAAAAACCCTATCTGAACCCCAGCTGACTTATCGTCCTCTGAAGCAGTCGAAAACCTAAAGTCTTACTCGGCTGAATCCAATCGTTTTTTCCTTTGGGCAAATAGTGTTTCAGTGATGACAGTCGCCGGAAGCGGAAATAAAACATATTCTTTCCTGTTCTTCATCGAAGGGCAAATGGAAAAGATAACGAGGGGAAATAGGAAGACGGAAAGAATGAGCAGGACAATGAGGATTGTAGAGCCAAGACTCGGATTAAGGAAGAGGAAGACTAGTAATATAGAGCCATTACAAGGACTATGATAGAGGAAGAATATGAGGAATATAGAGTAAAAACGAGGACTAAGGAAGAGGAAGAAGATGACGAATATAGAGCTATGACGAGGACTACGATAGAGGAAGAATATGAGGAATATAGAGTAAAAACGAGGACTAAGGAAGAGGAAGAAGATGACGAATATAGAGCTATGACGAGGACTACGATAGAGGAAGAATATGAGGAATATAGAGTAAAAACGAGGACTAAGGAAGAGGAAGAAGATGACGAATATAGAGCTATGACGAGGACTACGATAGAGGAAGAATATGAGGAATATAGAGTAAAAACGAGGACTAAGGAAGAGGAAGAAGATGACGAATATAGAGCTATGACGAGGACTACGATAGAGGAAGAATATGAGGAATATAGAGTAAAAACGAGGACTAAGGAAGAGGAAGAAGATGACGAATATAGAGCTATGACGAGGACTACGATAGAGGAAGAATATGAGGAATATAGAGTAAAAACGAGGACTAAGGAAGAGGAAGAAGATGACGAATATAGAGCTATGACGAGGACTACGATAGAGGAAGAATATGAGGAATATAGAGTAAAAACGAGGACTAAGGAAGAGGAAGAAGATGACGAATATAGAGCTATGACGAGGACTACGATAGAGGAAGAATATGAGGAATATAGAGTAAAAACGAGGACTAAGGAAGAGGAAGAAGATGACGAATATAGAGCTATGACGAGGACTACGATAGAGGAAGAATATGAGGAATATAGAGTAAAAACGAGGACTAAGGAAGAGGAAGAAGATGAGGAATATAGAGCTATGACGAGGACTACGATAGAGGAAGAATATGAGGAATAAAGAGTAAAAACGAGGACTAAGGAAGAGGAAGAAGATGACGAATATAGAGCTATGACGAGGACTACGATAGAGGAAGAATATGAGGAATATAGAGTAAAAACGAGGACTAAGGAAGAGGAAGAAGATGACGAATATAGAGCTATGACGAGGACTACGATAGAGGAAGAATATGAGGAATACAGAGTAAAAACGAGGATGGAGGAAGAGGAAGAAGACGAGAAATATAGAGCCAAG
The DNA here is from genome assembly GCA_964023275.1 of Norana najaformis. Classification (NCBI taxonomy): domain Eukaryota; kingdom Metazoa; phylum Annelida; class Clitellata; order Crassiclitellata; family Hormogastridae; genus Norana; species Norana najaformis. The sequence continues at coordinate 8,524,747 of OZ029929.1, forward strand.
ACGAGGAGGAGGATTAGGAGGATGGAACAGAAGAGATGGAAGGGAAACACCTCCTCTAGAATTTGAAGAATGGGGCATGTGTGCTATAACTGTCGTCATCTCCTAACATCGAATTGCCTAAGATGTGTTTAGGTATTTTGGCTGTGTATAACTTGTCAACAGAAACTGACTTCGTCACAAAATTCAGTAAAATGCCTAACTGCAGTTTCCGAATGACAAACGTGCGATAAAATAAGATTAGATTCATTAGGATAAAAATCGGTTACAGCTTTAACAATCTTTAAATAAAATAAACCAATTAGACATACATTTAGACGCAAAGTAAACAACGGAATACATTTGCAAATAAATGAACTACAGGGACATCTCTTCCATCACTGATGAATCCCCGATTGTTAAACGTTGGTGCGTAAATGAGCTTAATCCAGTTAGATGATTTTAGAGAAGTAATTGTAATTAGTAACTTCTATTGCACCGGTGTCTAATCCACAAGCATCAACCGATGGCGCATCAAAGCCAAGCCACAATCAGGTCAATATGCAGAAGGTCAGTCCAGTGAGACACGCAGCCTACGGTGGATAAGCAGTTTGGATAAGGTAAGTCTTAAGTTGAGAACAGAACGAAACAAGTGACTGAGCAGAACGCACAGACATAGGGAGAGAGTTCCAACATCTAGGTCCAGCAACCGAAAAGCCCGTTCACAAAGAACAGTTCTAGTCCAACGTTTGACCAGAGATGACTTGGTAGTGAACCAGATGACTTGTGACTAACTAGTATAAACGTCTGAATATTTAGAAGCTGAAACAAAGGCAGAGTAAGAGTTACAAATAAACTAAAAGGCATTGTCGCTGTGAACTGTCTTCGCCTTGGTTAATTGCCGACGTACCTCACTGGACTGACGATTATTGTAACTGTAATTTGAGATTTATAAAGCGCCTCTTACAGGAAAAGCTCAACAGAGGTGCTTCCGACCCGAAAAAGTACAATCACTGTTAAAAAATTCAGTCTTCAGGCGTCTGCGGAACACTGAGAGGGGGAGAGAAAGAAACTCAAGTCGTAAATCTCGAGGGAGACGATTCCAGCAAGTGGGAGCAATGTAGGCAAAGCTTCTGGACTGGGCCGCAGCGGTTCGCATGCGAGGGACAAACAGGAGATAATGTTTATGTACGGCTAATTAAATAACCAATTACGAAGTCGATCTGTAAATGGTTTCTTTATTTCAAATTGGCTGTTATTCTTCGATGCCGTGTATGCTATAGCTAAAGAGGACTAATGGGCCGCCATCTGGTGTGTGAAGCATCGGTTGAATAAACAGGAAGTGAGGACAGAGTCAGATCTGAGAACAGAACAGAGGACAGAAGCGATGTCAATATACGGCACAGCCTCAAAGAGATTAGCAACGACCAGAATACAATAACATCTCTCTCCAGTAAACAGTTGCTTCCGCGATCGAATGGTTTTTGAGGTGGCATCGTCCACCCATCTGCGATTAACGAGTTTCATTTCAACGCTAGCAATAAAGCAACGTAGACTACGCTCTAATAGCATAATAGCCACCCATAACCTAAAAATGCCACTTAACGAACTTTCTATGAAGATTACTTCGAAATAATCGCCACGGAAAGGACTAATGGGGTTACGTCCAATGAATTGTAATCACTCCGAATTACGGTTATTAATTACTAATAGTAAAATAAATTAGCATCAGATCACATCTCATAGATGTGAGCTGAAAAGACTTATAATCTTTCTTATTCTCTTCTATTTCGGGCCGATGAGTTTTATTTTGCTTAGCTAAAGTAAGCGACTCTTTCAACCATAGCAACTCATAAGGCCAGCACCTAATCGTATCTTCCGACGGCTAGCGTGTCAGTTCAGGTAGCATAAGGTAACGCGTCTTTAATTTATGCGACGCCGCTATAACTATTGGCCTATTTCGTCAGAGTCGCGCTCCAATCATAGATCGTCAGCTCACATTCCCATCATGACTGAATTTCTTGAGATAGAGTTTGCCATGACGATACCTCCATAGATTCTAACTGCGTCTATCGCCCATTCAAACGGTCACTCGTCAATCCCTGAATAAGTGAAAATGGTCGAAACAATATGGTCGTTATGTGGAAAATCTTCAAACCATAGAATACTGAATGTGTCATTAGCTTCTCAAATGCAAGATTCAGACCAGTGAGCTGAATGAAGAAGCGTCTTTGAGCCGCCAGGGCTGTGTTTCTAGTCTGCACAATGAACGCTTCGAGGAAAGGCAACGAACGAGTGGATAAATGAATGAAAGAGACCGAACAAAGAATGGCGCAAAGACGCAGACAAACAGACTGACAGACAGATAAGCAGGCAAACAGATAGCCAGCGTCAAACAAAAACACTCAGTGAACTGAATGAACTAATGAAGCCAAAATTTGAATGAAGCCAAAAATTGTTAACGTATGTGGGTAAATGTATGAGTTTCAATATATGCATGTGTATGTGTCTGCGTCTGTGTGTGTATGTACATGCATGTGCATGACTATGCGTATGTGTATATACGAGCGTTATATGGCCTTTGACCCCAGTTACACCTGTCTTCTATGCGCCTATGTCTTCTATGGGATCGGTTTCGCAGACGTTTCTTCTTTGTCTTCGTTCCAAGTGCGAAGCACTCATCCACTTCCCATAAGCAGCGGAAAATCATGCGTTGAGTGGAGAAAGGACGCAGAGAGCGACGATCTTAACCCCTGTGGACTCGCTTGCCCTTCCTGCTAGTGAGCAATCCACTTGCCGTGGAGCTGATTACCACCAGGTGGCAAGAATCGCAGAGGCCCGAAGCGCCAGCGGACGTCCCATGCGGCATTGGCATCGGTCTCTTGAAGGGCTGCGATTCCTGTCTGTTAACAGCAGACACAGCTGTGGTTTTATATAACTGTGTTGTACTAAAAGTTCTGCAACGAGACAGTTTGTGCCATGTTGCTTATCCGCCGTTTGACTTCAGCTAAGGTTAAAAGGTGGATAGCATTCACAGATCAACAGTCGGCTGTCTGTATGTCCACTTCCGAATCAAGTCTATTGTCGGTATAAGGTCAAAATGTCAAAAGCAATCACAGATCAGTGTTTTGTTGGCTGTGTGTCCGTGTGGCCTACTGCGAGGTAATTTGTGTCCACGGGCATTAAGTAAAGACGTCTGCTGCTTTGACTCCACACGTAGAACGAAGTGCGAAAGCTGATTGTCTAATCCGGAATTGGCATGTAATGAATCTCGAGTAGGAAGCTAAAACAGAAGCATCAGCAATTCAATTGGAAACACCATCTGCATCTCCATCGCTGTAAGCAGACGCTGAAACGAAAACTGCAACCGAGATGATAACAACAGCACCAGCTGCTGACGCAGATGCACCTGTTGCAGCAACAGTGGCAAAACGAATAACATCACAGAAGCGTCAAGAACTGTAGAACAGTCAACAAGCGCAGTACACGTGCCAAATATCCATGCTAAACCTGAGAAGAAATATGACACCATATTTGTTCGTTCATTCAGAGCATTTATATAGCGTATTTGTCTGATGTTCGCAGAGCTGATGGAGGACTCCACTGTCAGGCGATCACAGACACATAGGTCAACGAAAATCCATCCGAGCATTGTTGCTGGTAAACGCCGCATTCAGAATTCCCGGGTCCTTAGTTGTTTCGAAGATAGAAAGCGGTGACAAGGCAAGAGTGAGTAAAACGGGACCTATCCGGCCAGGCCTCCCTTTGAGTATTTTGGGGCACGTCACTGAGTTGCCCCCAACTGGTTAGGATGAGTCGCCTAAAACATTTTAAGTAGAAAGGTCATCAGGTAACTGTGAAACTGAAAAGGTCCTACAAAACTGAAGAAACAATTCTTCAAAAGACGGACGAAAGTTTTCTGCGAAGTACGGCTTTTTAAACTGGCCTGAAGTAGCTACATTGGTTAAAGCCTAATCCAAGACGCCTTTATGCGAGGATACCGGTTCGCATACCGATCGTGGCTATATTTCAGAGATTTAAATCTTGGGCTAGCACGGTTCGTACACGGGGCGTGGCGCCCATTCAAACTGGCAGCGGTGGCGAAGAATCTCACCCGATCAATTCGTTAAAAGATGAGCGGGGTGGAGGACATACGGTCGCTAAAGAAACCCGTCTACATTTACATTTTGCGTACTTGGCAGTGCCTCCTGTCTAAATATCAGCATTCACCATGGACAACTGCGTTTGAAGTCCGCTGGTTCGTATTATTTGGCGTCGTCTGAAACGGTCCTCATACGACAAAGTATGGTCCTGATGTAGGATTATCCATCAACGACGGATGATCTTGATCAGGAACCAATGACTTCAAAGGATGGTCGTGAGGTGGGGCAAATAACGATGAAGGCCTCTCTGGTGACAGTCGATGCCACTCGGGAAGACCCAACAGCGAATTTATACTTTTCCCTTCTCTCTTTCAGTCTTCGCTACACCTCGTATATAATCCGTAGCGCGAATAGCCGAAGAAACAAGAGAAGTTGCAGTGTAGAAAAGTCCACAGCATCAGTTTACCAGAAATGGTTGTTACGTCATTAGGAAAAGCAAATTGCAATAAAAAGAACAGAAACATGAGCCACAGCCGTACACACCACCCCCACCATTACCACCATCACCATCACCACCGCCGCCGCCGCGGCCACCATCACCACCGCCACCAGCAGCAGTCGTTATTGTTGTGAGAGTGCGTGGGCCGAAAGAGGCTGACCGATGAGTCTTGTTTGCTGACTGACGTCTGTCTGTGTAATTGGCGTCATCTGTCGTCTGAGTTCAGCACTTGATTCGAACTGACCGATCGATCGGAACCGAGAGCAAACAGCGGAAGAAGAAGAAGAAGAAGAAGAAGAAGTACAAGAAGAACAAGAAGAAGAAAAAACAAGAAGAACAAGAACAAGAAAAACAAGAACAAGAACATTAGCAAGAACTAGAACCAGAAGAACAAGAACAATAGCCAGAACTAGAACAAGAACAAGAAAAACAAGAACAAGAAAAAGAACAAAAACAATAACAAGAACAACAAGAACAAGAAGCAAAGGCTGTGACTGAAAGGAAACTGACGGACATCAGAAGTCATCAGCCACGAAGTCAATCGACTCTTATAAATTATGTTCTAAGACCCTGCGAAACTATCAGTCAAACTATTAAGATGCCATGAAACGTTGTTCAGTGTTATCTGTTAGAGTTTTGTCTTGTATCATTAAACAAACAAAATTGCTGGTGAAATTATTCGTCGATGGGACCATCTGCGCGCTAGTTCGGTGGGGAAAATCCTCTGTTTGAGCAACAGGGAATTTCCCCGTTAACTACAACCATTGCCGTCTCTAATCCTCCCACTGCTCACTTTCTCTTCCGTGTTCCTCACCGTCTCCGTCTCCCTCTCCCTTGCCGAGTGCAAATAAATTACTTTGTTCAGATGCAAGGTGGCCCAGCGTTACACGTCGCCGGTTCTAACTGTACTGAATGGACCACAAACTATATGTATGTAAGTAAAGTATTCCATATCCCACAAGTGAGACATAAAGGAGGCGTTCATATCCTTTTGTTTAGGCCCTTGAGTCGGCAGCGGACGAATCCCAAGGTCATGAACATGGGGCCAATGCATCGCAGAACTTGCCGTTTACTACCGAATTCTGCTGCTTGGTGACAGAGGCACGGTGTGCGCAAACAACTTGCCCAGGGTCGTTACACGGAGTCGAACCCGCAACCACATGATCATTGACCTGTGTATGTCAAAGCCATTCTATTACACAGATGTGTTCTGTTCTGTTGCAGACATCTACAAAAACAAGCCACAAATGGCGCTGGTTGAGATCGTAGCCATCGTTGTCGGTTGCATCGTTGCTGTTGCTGTTCTCTGTTGCATCCTCGGAACGGTCCTCGAGTGCGCCGCTCACGTCTACAAGTACTGGTGCCCTGCCTGTGTCCACGAGATCTGCGGCGGCCGGCGGCCGAACCCCGGGACGCCAGGGTACCAGACGACGCATGTGACCTCATCGGCGGCCAATGGCAGTCGACCAGCGGAACCGATCGTTCTGTTCGTCAAGGCGATTCCGCCCAACTACTCGACCGTTAGTGTACCGAGTGACCCTCGTCTGTCTGTTGGTCTCTGTCGGACGCCCCCTGCCGCTCGGCAGCCGACCCCCGAAGGGGACGATGACGACGACGATGACGACGACGATCTGTCGACGAGGCAGTTCAACCACGCTGCCGTCTACGGTCGACAGTTCTACCAAGGAGCCAGAGGTCGCCAGTTCTACCTGTCCAATCGCGGACGACGCCATTCCGGTCACGTGGTCCGCACTGGATACAGCCGACCAATATCGTCGCGCGGCTTCGACCACGTGATTCTGCCGAACCGCGACTATCACCACCACCAGGTGGCCGGTCGTCGGGATTCTGAAGGGGGGAGGGAGAGTTGTAGGGGTGAGATGTGTACTTGTGATTACGGCCAAACGACCTGCGCTGTGGCAAGCGCTGGAGTACGGTTGGAATCTGGGTTGCCGGCACCCAACTGCAGCAGGAGCAGCAGCTACGCCCTGCCCAACAACGGCCACGACCTGGAGCGAGTCCTCATCAGCGGCGAATACGTCGCTTACAGGCTGATCCGAACGAGGCCGGCGGGCATGGCGGACGGGTGCCACCGCTGCCTTGGATCGCAGACGAACATCGACTTCCTTCGGCCAGACTCCTCCTCCTCCTCCGGTGACCATTATTCATCGATGCACCAGCCAGATATCGTCAGTGACATCGGAGGCAACGGGAACTTCGTCGCTGCTTCTGCCTCCGCCGCTTACGGTGTATCTCAGACGTATGCAATATGTGGCGAAAGACACGCAGTTCCTGTCGTTGGCTCGTCGGCTCTCAATCTGTGGTCGCACCGTTGCTTTAGGGATTTCAAGCCACCTCCTTCCTATGCGAGCATCGTCAGAAAATGAAACCCGGTGGCTTCCAGTTCTTCAACGTTCCGCGTTTTCCAGACACTTGATCCGGAGCGCAGCTCAATGAACCTGCAGAGTTTTATGTTTGTTTTAGTTTGACTCGGTCTTTTCTCAACCCGTGCAAAGAGTAAGAGGCTCTATGTTAACTCCCGTCTCAGACTCCACTTCTGGTTCTCAATTTGCGCCGAAAATTATCTTAACATAGCACAACATAACATAACAAAACATATAATAAAATCTTCCATAATAATTAAGTGCACTCGTGGCGACTTCACGGCAACCGAAATTAGCTCGCAGGAACAGTGAAACAGGAGCCAGGTAAAAAACTACAAGCTTGTACAAGATAGGGCCTCTGATTCTAATATAGAGTACCTCATTCAGTAGGGCACATCTTAAACAATATAATAATAATAGCAACAACAACATGAGTACGGATTAAAGGAACAACGGACAATGTAGAAAAAAAGGTTATTATGTTGACATGTTTTACAACCGTTAGCAAGGATCTATAAATTTTCAGCACGCTGATGGCAAATAATAAAGAGAATAAAAGCCAAATTTTGCACTTCCTTCTGCCGGTCCTTAAGATAGCGACTGTTTATATTAAGAGATGCATTTATTTGAATTATGGCTAAAATAAAGCTGGATATGATCGATTCCTTGATGCCGCTCCGCTCCGGGACGCGGGCAATTGTTACCAGAAGTGGGGTTTGACGTAAAACGGAGCTATTTTATTCGGCGGAGCCGATAAACCGGCGTCGTCGATGGCGGTGCTGTTCAGCGCCGAAGATGGATCGACTGACCGTTCGATGATGAAAACGGCGAGAGCCGACCGATGCAATGGATGGGCGATTATTGATGAAGCAATTCATCAGCCGGACTGCGGTGGCTGCGCCTCGATAGCAGGTCAATGGACGAATCTCCCTCCAGACGCTTCAGTCCTCCAAATAACACAGAATGGTTGCTCATTTCGTTAATCAAGTATAGTTGACGGCTTTCAAAGGAATAAGTTAACCGCCGTTGCAGATCGCTGTGAATCTTTCTCGAATATGATATTATGACTGTGTTATCAGTGTGAACGTCGTCTGTTTCAAGGAGTCAACACAGGCGATACTGTCTTTCTTCAGTAGTAGAAGTCTGTTTTTCGTTCACGTAAATATAAATGTACATTCAAAATGTCTTGTGAACAGAAAGCCTATAGCCGAGATGTCTAGTAACATAATGCAGTCAGTGTGGACCACAATCAGACCGTTTGATTTGTTTTCCATAAAGTCCACATTAATGCTGTATGCCTCGCATTGGCTGCCATTGATTACTAGACTATTAATGCCTATGTTGTTCTGGTACACCAGTGTCCGTCATTAGAAGAACTTTCTTTAAACAGTGTACAGTATTTGTTCTTAACCCATCTGCTCTTAACTTATCTTTATCATCGACAGTTTTTCAGTCAGATGGGCCAAATAACATTACTTAGCATGCAAATCTAAATGCAGTGTAAATGTGAATCTCCGACATTTCTCAGCGCTTCATAGAATCAAGTCGTTGCTGCGTAAATGGTTGAAAGTGAATTCATTTGGACGTTCGTGGGTGTATATATGCTGTCACAGAAAAGTTGCCTAAGCAAGTTATGTCCTCATCATTTCCTTCCCATTGGTTCTGAGCGGACCAGGCATTTTACACTTTAACCTTTCTATCCTGAAGTGATGACCATTCCAGTTGATCCAGAGCATCTCGCAGCTTCAGTCTTTCCTAAATGCTGCTGCCCGCGTGATTGGAGGTTTCCTTAGGTGTGGTCACATCTCCGCCTTTATGTCTGAGGAATTGCACTGGATGCCTATCTATCTATCTATCTATCGCTTGTCTATTTGTCTACCTGTTTGTCTAAGTGTCAATTTGTTTCTCTTCATGCACCTATCTCTTTCTACCAGTTTCTGCCATGCAGACAGTGTACTTGGCTCATTTCTCGCAACAACAGATTTCCAGAGATTTTTGGGAGCTAAATGATTTTTCGGCTGAGGTGCAGACGTGACCACCCAACCATCGGCAGTGAATTGCCAGTTGCATTCGAACCATCGCAATTCGACCGCATTTTATGATGCTACTCTTCGAATTACACCAAAGTCGCCACATAAATTCCCAGTTACCCGTGACTGCGTGACTGCAGGGCTGCTAGACACCAGCGGCCAATGTCCAGACAAACAGCCGGAGAGAAAACGACTGGAAACAGCGGATGAGAGAGAACTGCTGATGACAGCTAAACTATAGCTGAGTCTGATTAATTAAGTTGCGTCGTTGCAAGCTGCTATTGCTATGCTATACTATAGACATACACAGACAGACAGACAGACACAGACAGATACAGACAGACAGCGAAAGAGGACACGCATACTGAGACAGGTCCATCTTAAGCAGATATCTATGGGACGTCGACGACATAGCAGAGCGGACAGTGTGTCAGAAGTGCGTTTCAGGAACTTGGCCGAGCCACTAGACAAAGTCTGTGGCTGAGGCAGGAACAGCTCTTATTTGTGTCGTGATCAGAGCCAGCCAATCAGAGGGCATTATGACATAATGATGTGTAAACCGAGGGATGTAAGCATTTGATCCTACACAGTTGGATTATCTGTGACAGCCTTTCACTAAGGATTATTATTCTCAACGCTTGACAACTTTGAAATCTCGGCCGTTGTTCTGTCAACGCAAACAACAATTGACAAGAACAGGAGATAATAACAACGGTAAAGAAAAACAGATATGAACGACAGAATGAACATCCGATAAGAAAAATGGGTAAGAACAGAGCACGAGAACACCGGATGAGAACAGAGTAGTAAAAAGATCAGATGACAACAGCAGATGAGAACAGCAGATGAGAACAGCAGATGAGAACAGCAGATGAGAACAGCAGATAAAACAGCAGATGAGAACAGCAGACAGAACAGCAGACAGAACAGCATACGAGAACAGCAGATAGAACAACAGATAGAACAGCATATGAGAACAGCAGACAGAACAGCAGATAAAACAGCATATGAAAACAGCAGATAGAACAGCAGATGAGAATAGCAGATGAGAATAGCAGACAGAAAAGCAGATAGAACAGCATATGAAAACAGCAGATGAGAAAACCAGATGGGATTAACATATAAGAATAGTAGTCGAGAACAGCGGCTGAGAAAAACGGCTAGTTGGCACATAAGAAACAATGGACGAATAGCGGCTGAGAAGAGGATGTGTGGATGGCTTGCACTCGGCTTACTGGAGTTGGAGAGAATATGAGTCTGCATACAAATGCCCCAGCTAATGCCGCTGATGGCTATGCTGATTTTAGCAATATCTCTTACTCTCTTTCTCTTTCCTTCACTCTCTCTCTCACACACACTCTTTCTTCTCTCTTCCTCTATAGGTCTTTCTCTCTCACATCCATCCCTCCGACAATCCATTATGCCGCCATCCATCTCAACCGCTCTGTGACCCTACCTCTTGTCCTGCTTCTGTCTCTGTCTGTCTGTCACAGACTGCACGTCCCTGCAGACAGTGTTAACGGCCAATGGTTAAATAAAGGAAACGACGCAATTTGTCCACCTTCGGCAACCAAAATCCCTCAACCGATTGACTTGAAACTAGATAAGGATGTAACTGAATTTTTTTGTAATTGAAATCGCAGATCTATGTAGCGACTCTTCAAGAGAGACTCATCAGAGGTGTTCCCCTGATAACGACAGAAACCAGGATCGAACAAAATAGTTTCAAGCGCTTACGGAATAGAGGTAAAGAAAGACAAAGGAGCTCTTGTTATAGAGTGCCAAGCAACCTATTCCATGCAGAAAGTTGGACCAACCACAGCAAAGCTTCTATATTACACCGTGGAGGTTCGGGGCCAGAGGAACAACCAGATCACCCTTTGCAGCAGAGCCAAGGGATCTATAGCAATAATCCTCCGGCTAACAACCTCAGGCCAATAATCCCCTGGCCATTTAACACCGTGTAATAAGCCCAACAGACAATAATCCCCAGAAAACCCCACCAGTTTAAAATCACCCTGTAACCTAAAAATTCACCTTTGTGTATGTTTATATATATAGCGTATTTTAAATGTGAAAGCAGATCAATGGAGAGTACTGATAAATTTCTCGTAAAGCACCAGATTAAGAATATCCTACTACCGAGGGTAAATAACCGTGTACCAACGGTGGACTTAGTGAAAGACTAAATCATTATAGCGCTGCATCAAAATATTTACATAAAAATTAATGTATTTACGACGTCATATCCGCAGGAGTTAATTACAACAAAGAATTACGATATTAGGTCTAATACGACGCTGACAGCTCAATTTGCAACGATCACTTTCGCAATCAAGTCTTTGGTGACAGGAGAGAAATAATAAGGTTGGAATCGAAGAATTAAAAGTATGTGTAACTAATATGCAGACACCAGATCAAATCGGTTGACATAAAATCAGCCAGTCAAAAATAAACTCCGTGCACAGTAATAAGTTTAATTAACATTAATTGATTGTCTTGATAACGGCTTCGTTTTTGAATACGGCCATCGGTTGATGCCTTATCATTTTGACACAAGCGCTGTAGAAGTTGACTTCTAAACTGCATCTACCATCGCCACATCCATAGTTCATGCAAAACTTGATTACTGTAATTCACTTTTTCTGAACAAAGACACAACCCAGATAAATCGCCTTCAAACAATCCAGAATGCTCTCGCTCGTGCTATCACAAAACTCCCAAATACCATCGCATAACTCCTGTTCTCAAATCACTTCATTGGCTTAAAATATCTGAACGAATAGAGTACAAAGTCCTATCAGTTACAAATAACACACTTCAATCCTCCCAACCCTCCTATCTTCGCCAGTTATTTACAATCCCACCACCCCGTTCAACCCGCTCCTCTTCTGCCTTAACACTTTTCCGCTTTCTCGCCACCTCTTCCTTAAAATTTGGAAATTGCTCCATAGCCATAGCCGCTCCACCCCTCTGGAATAAACTCCCGCCAGAATTACGACAATAATCGGATCCATCTTACAAATCGCTTACCATCACTTCACTCCTTGCAGTCTCTCCGCAGGTCTTCCACTAGAAATTGAAAACACTACTGTTTCGCAGATCCTATCCAGATTCCTCTTCTTCCTCTGATCTACAGTGGTGTGCAAAAGTCTGGAACCACCTACGAATTTTGACATTTTTTCAACTTTATGACCTTTTACTGTAATTTTTTCATTACCCCACTAAATTTTTTTGTGTTTTTCGTTATAAGGGATATATTTGGCTATTATAATCAACTTTTTGACCTAGTTTGGCCTTAATCTTCTAATCTTTTTGTTGAAGTTACCATGTTAATCGCTTAGCATGTAAATCTCCTAATTTGTACACGTGTACGAACATCCCTAGGCAATAGTGTAAAATAATTAGTACGTACATGTATGCTTTAAAACAGGTCACGTGTGGTCTGTATTCCTTCGTAATCATTTAGGTGGCCTTGAAAAAGGCCGTTTTGTGTGACCGTGGTGAATTAGTATTTGGTGGGCCACCCTTTATTCTTGATCACCTGTCTGCACCGTTTCGGCATCGAGTGCACAAGTTTGACGAGGTGATCATGCGTGACAACGCGATTCCAGGCAGTAATGAGCGATTCAATTAGCTCACGCTTTGAAGTTGGGCGCTTCTTTGAAATTTCCAATGCCACCTTGTGCCACAGATTCTCAATGGGATTGAGGTCTGGAGATTGCGCAGGCCAGTCAAGTGACTCAATCTTGTGCTGACGCTTCCAGTTCATCACCAGTTTGGCTCGGTGGCAAGGTGCGTTGTCATCTTGGAACAGGAACCGGCCTGGAAAGAGCTGCTCCGCTGATGGCACCATGCACTTTTGCAGTATTGTGATGTACTTCGCCCCGTTCACCATTCCATCGACGATGTGCAAGCGTCCCACGCCACTGGCAGCCATGCAGCCCCAGACCATGCTCTTCAGAGGATGCTTTACAGTGACATTGAGGGACTCAGGCTTGAACTCCTCTCCAGGAAATCTCCTCACGTAGGTGTGGGCCTGATTGCCAAACAAGCAGAAGGTACTTTCATCGCTGAAAAGCACCTTCTCCCACTTGTCACTTGTCCAGCTTGAGTGTTTCCGCGCCCACTCGATCCGTTTCTTCCTTTGTACGTCACTCATCAGTGGCTTGTTGCGTGCCTTGCAGCCCCGCAGCCCAAATACTTTCAGGCACCGACGACGAACAGTTGATGAACTTGCACTGACGTGAGACGTGTCTGACCACTCACGCAGTAGCTGAGGCGAAGTCAACTTGCGGTTGGTCAATGACAAGCGTCGAAGAGCACGGTCCTGGCGTGATGTTGATACACGTGGACGCCCGGACCGAGGCTTGTCTACCACCGAACCCGTCGTGTTCTTCTTCTGCAGGATTTTTACAACGGCGCTGTGACTGCAGCCGACTTTGCTGGCAATCTGGCGGCATGAAAAGCCTTCCTCCCTCAACACTGTCACACGAACACGATCCTCCAACACCAAGCCCCGCTTCTTCGTCATGGTCGATGCAGAAAGTGTAAGAAATCCAAAAGAGCGCGCCTATTTTATAGCTGCTGTCTTACCTAGACACCCTGGACTGTTATTGGCTGGTGAAAACTGCCTCCTGATTGGTCAGAAATAACGCGCGCTGATTGGAACATCTTGATCCAGTTTCACGCAGGATTTGTGAAATTTACAAAAGTTGTACTAAGTATGTTTCAGAACTTATACTTCTGTCAAAAACAGAAATAATTGGTATTAAAAAGATGACTATAATAGCCAAATATATCCCTTATAACGAAAAACACAAAAAATAGTGGGGTAATGAAAAAATTACAGTAAAAGGTCATAAAGTTGAAAAAATGTCAAAATAAACTTTTGCACACCACTGTATCTTGCAGATCCGATTCCAAACACCACCCACCTTAGCCGTCTGACTGCCTGACTGTCTGACTCTAGGATCTTGACCTGGAACCGAACCCAACTTGCCTATCCATTTTGTTTTGACTGAGCGCCTGTTAATAAGCTTGCACCCGCGACTTAGCTTTTCGTTGGGCACTGTAGAAATCTCGAGTTTACGATTACGATTAGAAGTTGCTATTTACTTAATGACGTTACATACTTTACTAGCAGTCTTGTATAAATAAAACCTTACACATGCAGATATGCAAATGAGGTAATGTAGTTTGATCATTTGACGCTGGGCAGATTAAATAATTAATCTACTAATTTAATATATTAATTACTCTGTTAGTTTTAGATTTTTGGCCAGAGGGTTTATAACTGGGGTTATTTTTCTGGGGTTATTGCCCATGGGGATATTGACTGGGAGTTTTGGCCAGAGGATTATTACCCTAGAATCTATTAACCCAACCTGATGATTTAAATGGTCCACTGCGATCGATAGTAGCTCGTTCGTAATCATAAGGAGATTGTGGCCTACATCTTGTTATGTAGCGCTATCCTACTGCTAATCAATTAAATGGACCAATAGACCATCATTAGTCAGTTCCCATTTACGTCATTAGCAAATACAGGTATCTGCAGAACACGTGACAGGTCGCACCTGCTCCATTCCGCCAATATTATGTCGCCTGGCTTAGGGTCAGTTTGACATCTCATACATCATTCAAGAGGTCTTAAAAGTCATTGATTAGGATGTGCAGCTAAGATAAGACAAGACAACACAACACAACACAAGACAACACAACACAACACAACACAACACAACATGAGATGACACAAAATGACATGAGATATTATATTAGATTGGTTTAGCAGTCGCAATATTCTTGGCCTTGGTGTACGAGGGCGATGGTCACATCTGGCACTAGTCTTTTTAACGTACAAAGACTTCTATATAAGGCAGACATCGTCTACCCCTCCCCACAATGAATTGCGAGAAAAGGTTCTCGTTGTGTTTGAGTGTGTAATATTTGCATAAATTCAAATTTGTCCGCAAACGAGTTGAGTGTTTGATGAAGCATTGAAACCATATTTACAACAAAAATCGAAGCTCCATCGAAACACTGAGATAAATTTACACCACCGGTAAACGAATGCTTTACCATACTTACCTTGCCTCACCCAATAACCTAATCATATCTCATCTTATCTCATCTTACCTTACCTTAAATTACCTTTCATTGCTTTGACTGATCTTTGTATGCATACTTCTTTTATGGCTATGAATAGTGGACTTGAAATTGCCTTATGTTACCTTCTCGACAGCTGCTACCAGTGGTTCAACTGCGTCTTTCCTTCCCTGCTTCTGCTTCTGCTTCTCCTTCTTCTGCCTATAAGTGTCTTGTTTGGTGTCTTGGCTAACTTCACAGTTGCTTTGATACGCGGTGTAGATTAACTTCGCTTCGGTCGTAAACCCGGAGCGCAAGAGGATTGTTCCAAGAAAACCGTCGAGCGCTGATCTATCGCTCCGGTGCACAGCAGACAGCTCAGAGGCACGACCGCCATCAGTTATGCTACGCATGCTGCCCCGATCAGGATGCTCACGGAAACGAATCATTTGCACCGCGTGTGGTAAGACGCGGCGTCGCACAAACCGCCCGACTGCACCGTACGAGATAAGTTCACATCACAGCTGAAGACGCACACGAATTATATAATTCATTCATTCATTGATTCATAACTTTTATTTAGCGCCCCTTCAAGAAATATACCCAGAGGCGCTCCCAGCCCAGCTCCGGCGAAAGAGAACAGTTTTTAACGGTTGGTGAAAACTGTTGCGACATTGTATCTTATCCTGGGTTACATTAATATTCTGATATTATGTAACTTATCGTATTACTGCCTTAGCTTTTGTGCCAAGGGGGGTTGTGAAAGTTTGCGCAGGTGGAAAATTCAGTCTGTGAAAGAATGATTGGTTCAAGAGTGAAGAGGCATCCAACTTTTGTTAATCGGGGCGAAGAACTAAGGCGACTGGCTTCTGGCCTTGCTAATTAGCGCTAGTGGCCTAAAGCAGTGACCAAGCTGTTCCAATTGCAATTGGTCTTTGACTCGTGGTTAACCTGTGCGCTACTCAGGAATGTTCCTGTGGGTCTCTAGTAGCAGAGAATGATTCACAAGAACTGTCATGCTGTCTAGGCCTTGGCCTTGGCTCAAGATATGGGCTTATCAATGACATCATTTGCCCGGTCCTCACTGAAGCGGACTTCTTGAGTCAGTTGGCACTATAGGGTACTTTCGTGTGGCCAAAACAGACGCGGGTAGGTGCATTACCACAAAAGACCACAACAGATACGTGGTCCAGTAACCAGCCACGGCTAGTTACCGCACAATTTATGCCTTTTAGTTTCAAACGGTTATTGTTAAGGTAATATGCTTGCCTGAGATAGGACTTCCAAGGCGCATAAGGCTTTCGAGTCTTCCGCTTATTATTTGAGCTCTTATGACTGTGGGAAGCAGAAATATTGCATCTGGTAACCTTAAAACTCGCCTATTTCCTTGGAGCTTTGATGCCTATAGAGTTTCCAATTAGTTTGTTCTTATAGAGGCGCTAAATCAATTTACATATACAATGCAGTTAGTTCAATACCGGAAGCCGGACTAAACTGTGTTGCAAAGGGGTTGCAGGAGCTGACCTCGCTCTAAATCGTACTCTAAATGATGCGATTGTGCGCTTCCCCAGCTCTGCCTGCTACTTTTGCTGTTGCGGGGTCCAGTTACTATATATAGACGAGGTGAAAGAGGGAGGAAGGGAGGTCTGATAACTGCTGGTGTCATTGATCTGTCGGCAAACAGACGCAGCAGCAGCAGCCAATGGATTAGGATGACATAGTACCTGATTAACAAAACAGGAATTTCAGAATCACGCCTCGAATTCATAAACCACAGAAACGACCCTGACAATATTAATGGGTCTTCTTAATGACAAGCCTAGGATAATAACAGACCGAACAGTAATAACAAGCCAACGCTGCACCTCTTGCAATCTCCGCGCAGTTCTTTCACTCAAAACTGAAATCTCCTATGTTCCACAAATCCTATCCTGATTCATCCTCTTTCCCTTATCCATCTAGCCGCTCAAATTCCAAGCACCATCGACCGTAGCCGTCTCACAGTTTGCAAGCCTGACTCTTGGATCTTGACCTGGAACCAAATCCTTTCCGCCCATCGATTTTGTTCTGACTGAGTGCAAGTAAATAAACCGGTTCCCGCGATTTAGCTTTCTGTCGGCGCTGGAGAAATATCGAGCTTGCGATTACAATTAAGATTTTCTTACAACCAGTGGGCCAGATGACGGACAGACTGTTGCTAAAGGACAGTGAGGCGCTCCATTGGAATGGCGATAGTCTCCAGCCTCCACTCTGTCGGCGATGTGGCCCTTCTTGATGAAATTCTGTAGGTACTCATCCTGACTTTGGAAAGACTGAACCGGGAAGCACACCAGTTGGCAATGGAAATCAACTGGTTCAAGACCAAGATTCGGTGGAATCCCCATCGAAGCTGGATCACACTCAGGTTGTGGTCACCAAGGTGGAACTAATTCCTGGATCCTGAGCTTGGGGAAGACCCAAGGTGACATGACTAGACAACATTAAGTCGCGGGCTGAATTATCGTTCGACCAGTTATCACAAAAACGAGGGACAGAAGCATATAGTACAGAATTGTCCGTAGTGGGGCCAACCCTCGGCTCGAAGACGGTTAAAGACAAGACCAGATTGACGGGTCACGTGAGCGCTCATTAATATACATGAGCGTATAGCTCCGTCCTGTTTGTCTCCCAGATGTAGGGATTCGAAACGCGCCAGCCACCGGGACTGTTGGGAAAGAGTCTTGGAATCGGCATCGCTCCATAGAGGGTCACGCAACTAATGATGACGATGATGCTCATAACCTTACCTAAGCTTATCTTACCTAGAACATCATCAACATCATCATCATAAACAATGGGCTCAACGCCAGTAGGTGTTCGAAGCCGTCCTCACTAGCTTCCTCCACTGTTGTCTTTTCAGTGCGGCATGGTTCAGCTACAGGAGCGATTATGTCGTCTAACAATTCTTTATAGGGCCGTCCTCTCTTGTTTGGTCCGTCCATCATTCCAAACACTAATGTCTTGATCTTCCTATCGTTGCTCATTCTACATATGTGACCAAATAATCCCAGTTTCCTCTGAACTACCTTCTGCATCAATTCTCTCTGATACGTATTCATCTGTATACATGTATAGTTCTGCATTGCTCACCTTTTGTGACCATCCTATTTTCATAATCTACCCAGAACATAATCTTACCTAACCTGGTATCACCTAACCTGCCCTTACCTAACCTGCCCTTACCTAACCTGCTTCCATCCAACGCTGTCCCAAAAATAATCATCCTTGACCTTAAACGGAGGTGTGGCGTGATTTGCTGCGACAAACAGAACTACAAACAATTCGTCGCTGACACAAGAAACGACGCCGGCCTTTTGTTCTATTCGACCAATCTTCCTGTCTTTGCGCCACCGGAAACCACCTCGCAGGCGCTCTTTGAATAGCGGTCATTCTAATTTCTCCACCGGAGAAAGAGATTGTCGGTTGCTACGTCGATAAATCGAAGTCGTCAAAGTAACTAACAGCTGCGGAGGAGGAGCAGAAGATGGAGGGGCAGAAGATGGAGAAGGAGAGGAAGGAGGATAGGGAGGAGGAGTCTGAGGGGCTGAGGAGGAATGAGCAGCGGCTTCAGAGGAGGTGACTGACGCAAATCCTCTGCTTCAAATGAGATGCTTAATTAGAATTTGTCTCGCTTTGGTCGTCAATTGACAAAACCGTTATGGCTTCAGCAACGATTTCCGTTGCGTCAGTCAACTGCCGAGCTTAATGGACGAAGGATGGATCAGACTCCCCTGGCTAATGAGTGACTGCAACACGGGTCTTCTCTACCATAAAAGCTGCACCATCAAGGTTTGAATCTCCTCCGATGCATTACCATGATGCACAGCCTTCCCAAAGGACAGACAAAGGACAGTTAGAGAACCACATTAAATATGGGAGTGCATTTTAAATCAGCTTCTATAAGATTTGTATAAATACAGTGGAGTAAGTCTCCGTGGGCTATGATACCCGATACTGAACTTTCGTCTGAGGAAGAGAACAAATTCCAAATCACTATATAAATAACGTAATAAATACATAGTTCTGTTTCCCGGTTGAGCAGAGAATTGCAAACAAGATTCTCTTCATGGAGTGGATCGCGATAATCGCTGTTGCTACAGAATACATCAGACAGTTCTGTATTCTTGTCAACCGGATCGACTAACATAGTATTCTGCTGTAAGTTCCGATCTTATCGTGACGTAGCCCAAATATTTCAGGATGTTTCGATGCCTTTTGTAGCAGCAGCTTAATGGAGAAACAGCGACAATAGTATTGGCGGCGGTTCGGCTCGTATGAGATGATGGGAGAAAGATCCTCAAACATAATGCAGATAAGCAAACACGGTCAACATGTAGTTAAATGATGCATAATTGTCCAAAGTTTATCCAAGTCATCAAAGATTTTCAGGCGAATTATGCACGCTCTTCCTTACCTAACGAGTGAAAAAATGAAAGTTGTCCCCCGATATTCAGAACGCAACTACGCCACAAAATATGCAGCCATGATGAGCTAACAATAAAAGTAGCTCTCGTGTAACAATGGTCTCTGAATTGGCTTATACGCGGCACATCTGAATTGGCTGAGTTGCACACCATGCATGCAAATTACAAGATTTGTGTAATTAAAAATCCGCCAACTAAGCTCAACCAAGGTGGTTTACGACCAGACAACATGGCCGTCTAAAGCAATCATCAGAAGAACTATCACTTCTGACTGAACAGACACTGAATGTTATTTTCAAAAGTGTAGATAAACGGTGAAGTTTATTTTGCACATCAGATCAAGATCACTTTGATCGAATAATTATCTCTTTATAGGTATTTTCCCAATGCCAATTTTGTTAATAAGATTGAGCATTATAATGCGAGACTAGGGCTAAATAGCAGCAGCAGTAGCATTTCGACTGGTGTAGACCCATCTCAATTACTGGGTAGACAGCACTCATGGCGCTCTCTCCCATCCCAGTTGAGAGGTAAAAGCATTCGCCGAATAACGAAAGCTGTTCATTAAGCCAAGCACTCATCTCAAAACGCCGGAGTGGGCTTATTAGACGATTGCTAGTCCAGCGATCGCTTGAATTGGATAGGGGTTACAGAAGCACTGCAGTTCAAATGAAAAGCCCTCAAGTGCATATTAGCAACTCAACAGATAG
The DNA here is from genome assembly GCA_964023275.1 of Norana najaformis. Lineage (NCBI taxonomy): Eukaryota > Metazoa > Annelida > Clitellata > Crassiclitellata > Hormogastridae > Norana > Norana najaformis. Next base: position 8,544,999 of record OZ029929.1, read on the forward strand.
GCCCACAGCATCATATTACACTGTGCCACACACAAATGGAGCGAAATGATTTTCCTCATAACTTGCGACTTTCATCAGCTATTGAGCAGCTTGCTTGAGATTAATCGTTTTACTTACCAAGTTTTATTAGAAAATTTGATTTGAAGCTTACGATAAAAAATTGGCACCTCGTTAGCCGGCTTAAGCATAAAAGTTGCTCACGTTCAGCCATTTAGCTTTGATTTCATGCTAATAAAATTAAGGTTCATCTCCTACATTACAAATATATTTACCTTATTTCATTTGTTAAATTGGCAATTTATATGTAGCACATATGGATCGATACTTGTAAAACTTGCAGCAAGCACAACATTGGTGCATTTGTCCATGTGTGCATTTGTGTAACTCACGCTGTATTCGATCCAGACGCATGAATGGATCGATGCTTGACGGTCCAGTTTGATCCATTAGATGATCGCATTAAATCGGATTGTGATGACACACAATCTATAAAACTGATCAATATCTGGATACAGCAGACATTAGCGCGGCCAGCATTCTTTGTGAAACATTTGTTGGTAGCAGACGACAACAGTGACCAGCAATCAGACAGCTGATGCCATGAGCGTTTACGTTAATTGAATGAGAGTTGGCCACAATTGCATGTTGATTGAAGACGATGGTACCTTGTGTTGTCAGACAGTTTGTGCGTGATAGCCGCTCATCGGTAGCGTTACCTTGAGACTGTCAGGCAAGTTAAATAACTGGAGGGAATCCGGAACCAGATAAGACGAACGCAGAAGGATGGGGAGGGGCGATGGGGAAAGAACGAGGCCACTGTGCGTGTGATCTGCTGGTTCAATCAACCGATCAATCAACCAGCCAACCAATCAGTCACCGATGGATAGCTGGACTAAGGCAGCCTTTCAATGCTCCTGATTGATCACGGAATGTCTCGCCTCGCCTGATGAGCAAGCCAGGAGCCAGAGCCGTTATCAGGGCGAGTAAAAGCCCTCCGTCATTACATCGGACGACAAAGCCTGCAAGAGAGTTAGCCATTACGTGTTCGTTAGTCAGCAAATAATAATAATAATAATAATAATAATAATAATAAATAATAATAATAAATAATAGTAATAATAATAAATAATAATAATAAATAATAATAATAAATAATATTAATAAATAATAATAATAAATAATAATAATAAATAATATTAATAAATAATAATAATAAATAATAATGATAATAACAACAACGACAACACCACCACCAACAATAACAATAATAATTATCACCACCAACACCATCATCAGCAGCAACAAGCACAAAAACATAATTACAACAAAACTAAAAATAGCACTGTTTCATAATAATAATAATAACAGAGAGTTATAATAGTAGTAGATAGAATTACTACTGCTGCTGCTGCTGCTGCTACTACTACTACTACTACTACTACTACTACTACTACTACTACTACTACTACTACTACTACCATACCTGCATATCCCACCAACCGGGGACTTAGTTCTGAACAGGGAAATAGAGAATTCATAAACTTTTTAATTTCTGATGATAAAGTCGGTAATCTACACATTTGGCATGCTTATGTTATGGAGATCGCGATCGCGTGAAGCTTAATGCAAATTTCGAAATATTAAGAGATGTGACCCTAGGGCTGAAATCGTGGTCAACTGTACTATCCAACTACAACCATAGTATGGAATCCATAGTAATCGGGGAACGAGACCTAAAGGCAGAACTCCCGGATGTTGTGCTACTTAACCGGATTTAGTAGTGCAAACTGTGGATGTGCCTAACTTAATAACATATTAAAATATATTGATGAAAATTATGATGATGATAATGATGATGACGATGATGAAGATGATGATGTAATGCAATGCAATAGCTTTTGCTCTGAAATGATGTATTTTAGATGTTTCATGTGTCACTGTGTATTCCGCCTTTGTAACAAAATACAGAAATTAATGCACAAATAAATCACGCAATGGACAAATAAATAAACTTTAAATAAATAATCTCATGTGTAAAACGCGGCTCTTAACATGCAATGCTTCTAATGATACAAACCAGAGTGAAGGACTGACAGAGGAAACGACCTTTTGGATAGATCTCTGCGCTATCAAAATTGTAGGATTGCGTCGTTCTAACGTGACTGGCCCCCACTCACGTTAGAACGATACAATCCTACAATTTTTCTAATTCCGAGTACATAGCTTCGCAAAGTTGCCATGTTGAAGAATATAGAGTTTGCATCACTGTTGTCAAACTTTGACGAAAACCCATGAATTTTGGCATTTATTCTAAAACGCTCAGAGATTACTCCGTATCAAATTTCTCGTCGTATTTTCATCACTTCAGCCATAGCGTTTATCGTTTTTCTAATCGTTATGTCTTTCGTTTTTCCATGTCCTGAGTCGTCGTTTTTTTATCGCATTCCTAACCATCAAATTGAAACGACGACTCGGGACATCCGAAAACTTTGAAAAATATGTTGCTGAGGAAACCAATAAAAATCACGACTCGGGATATGCAAAAACCTCGAAAAATATAATAATGAGAAAACCAGGTTAAAAGACGTCCCTGGAAATGCAAAAATTTCGAAAACTATCATGGTGAGAAAACCGAAAAAACCCACGAATCGTGATATGCAAAAACTTCGAAAAATATGTAGGTGAGAAAAACGATTGAAACGACGACTTGGGTCATGTCAAGTCTTTGAAAAAAATGATGGCGAGAATACCGAAAAAACCACGATTCGGGATCTGCAAAAACTTCGAAAAATATGATGGTGAGAAAAAATATTGAAAACGCGAATCCTGACATGCCAAAAATTGAAAAATATGATGTTGAGAAAACCGGTTGATACCGCGACTCGGAACCTGCAAAAACTTCGAAAAATATGATGGTAATAAAACCGATTGAACCGCGACTCGAGACATGTAAAAACTTCGAAAAATATGAAGGTGATAAAATCGGGTGTAACCGCGACTCGGGACCTGCGAAAACTTCGAAAAATATGATGGTAATAAAACCGATTGAACCGCGACTCGAGACATGTAAAAACTTCGAAAAATATGAAGGTGATAAAATCGGGTGAAACCGCGACTCGGGACCTGCAAAAACTTCGAAAAATATGATGGTGATAAAACCGATGCAAACCGCGACTCGGGACCTGCAAAAACTTCGAAAAATATGATGGTGATAAAATCATGTGTAACCGCGACTCGGGACCTGCAAAAACTTCGAGAAAATGATGGTGAGAAAATCGGGCCTAACCGCGACCCGGGACCCGCAAAAACTTCGAAAAATATGAAGATGATAAAACCGATGCAAACCGCGACTCGGGACCTGCCAAAACTTCGAAAAATATGATGGTGATAAAATCGTGTGTAACCGCGACTCGGGATCTGCAAAAACATCGAAAAATGTGATGGTGATAAAATCGGGTGAAACCGCGACTCGGGACCTGCAAAAACTTCGAAAAATATGATGGTGATAAAATCGGGTGAAACCGCGACTCGGGACCTGCAAAAACTTCGAAAAATATGATGGTGATAAAATCAAGTGAAACCGCGACTCGGGACCTGCAAAAACTTCGAAAAATATGATGGTGATAAAATCGGGTGTAACCGCGACTCCGGATCTGCAAAAACTTCGAAAAATATGATGGTGATAAAATCGGGCCTAACCACGACTCGGGACCTGCAAAAACTTCGAAATATAAGATAGTGATAAAACCGATGCAAACCGCGACTCGGGACCTGCCAAAACGGCTAAAAATATGATGGTGAGAAATTCGGGTGTAACAGCAACTCGGGACCTGCAAAAACTGAAAAAAATGGTGATAAAATCGGGTGAAACCGCGACTCGGGACCTGCAAAAACTACGAAAAATATGATGGTGATAAAATCGGGTGAAACCGCGACTCGGGACCTGCCAAAACTTCGAAAAATATGATGGTGACAAAACCGCTTGCTCCGAAATGCTCCGAGATGCTCCGAGATGCTCCGAAAATTTTGGGCGCTGCGTCCGGCTGTTCGGGGTGTTCCAAATTGCTCCGAGATGCTCCGAAAATTTTGGGCGCTGCGCCCGGCTGTTCGGGGTGTTCCAAATTGCTCCGAGAGCTCCGAAAATTTTGGGCGCTGCGCCCGGCTGTCCGGGATGTTCCAAATTGCTCTGAGATGCTCTGAAAATTTTGGGCGCTGCGCCCGGCTGTTCGGGGTGTTCCAAATTGCTCCGAGATGCTCCGAAAATTTTGGGCGCTGCGCCCGGCTGTTCGGGGTGTTCCAAATTGCTCCGAGAGCTCCGAAAATTTAGGGCGCTGCGCCCGGCTGTTCGGGGTGTTCCAAATTGCTCCGAGATGGTCCGAAAATTTTGGGCGCTGCGCCCGGCTGTTCGGGGTGTTCCAAATTGCTCCGAGAGCTCCGAAAATTTTGGGCGCTGCGCCCGGCTGTTCGGGGTGTTCCAAATTGCTCCGAGATGCTCCGAGAATTTTGGGCGCTGCGCCCGGTTGTTTGGGGTGTTCCAAATTGCTCCGAGATGCTCCGAAAATTTTGGGCGCTGCGCCCGGCTGTTCGGGGTGTTCCAAATTGCTCCGAGATGTTCCGAGAATTTTGGGCGCTGCGCCCGGTTGTTTGGGGTGTTCCAAATTGCTCCGAGATGCTCCGAAAATTTTGGGCGCTGCGCCCGGCTGTTCGGGGTGTTCCAAATTGCTCCGAGAGCTCCGAAAATTTTGGGCGCTGCGCCCGGCTGTACGGGGTGTTCCAAATTGCTCCGAGATGCTCCGAAAATTTTGGGAGCTGCGCCCGGCTGTTCTGGGTGTTCCAAATTGCTCCGAGATGCTCCGAAAATTTTGGGCGCTGCGCCCGGCTGTTCGGGGTGTTCCAAATTGCTCCGAGAGCTCCGAAAATTTTGGGCGCTGCGCCCGGCTGTTCGGGATGTTCCAAATTGCTCCGAGATGCTCCAAAAATTTTGGGCGCTGCGCCCGGCTGTTCGGGGTGTTCCAAATTGCTCCGAGATGATCCGAACATTTTGGGCGCTGCGCCCGGCTGTTCGGGGTGTTCCAAATTGTTCCGAGATGCTCCGAAAATTTTGGGCGCTGCGCCCGGCTGTTCGGGGTGTTCCAAATTGCTCCGAGATGCTCCGAAAATTTTGGGCGCTGCGCCCGGCTGTTCGGGGTGTTCCAAATTGCTCCGAGATGCTCCGAAAATTTTGGGCGCTGCGCCCGGCTGTTCGGGGTGTTCCAAATTGCTCCGAGAGCTCCGAAAATTTTGGGCGCTGCGCCCGGCTGTTCGGGGTGTTCCAAATTGCTCCGAGAGCTCCGAAAATTTTGGGCGCTGCGCCCGGCTGTTCGGGGTGTTCCAAATTGCTCCGAGATGCTCCGAGAATTTTGGGCGCTGCGCCCGGCTGTTCGGGGTGTTCCAAATTGCTCCGAGAGCTCCGAAAATTTTGGGCGCTGCGCCCGGCTGTTCGGGGTGTTCCAAATTGCTCCGAGAGCTCCGAAAATTTTGGGCGCTGCGCCCGGCTGTTCGGGGTGTTCCAAATTGCTCCGAGATGCTCCGAAAATTTTGGGCGCTGCGCCCGGCTGTTCGGGGTGTTCCAAATTGCTCCGAGAGCTCCGAAAATTTTGGGCGCTGCGCCCGGCTGTTCGGGGTGTTCCAAATTGCTCCGAGATGCTCCGAGAATTTTGGGCGCTGCGCCCGGCTGTTCGGGGTGTTCCAAATTGCTCCGAGAGCTCCGAAAATTTTGGGCGCTGCGCCCGGCTGTTCGGGGTGTTCCAAATTGCTCCGAGATGCTCCGAAAATTTTGGGCGCTGCGCCCGGCTGTTCGGGGTGTTCCAAATTGCTCCGAGATGTTCCGAGAATTTTGGGCGCTGCGCCCGGTTGTTTGGGGTGTTCCAAATTGCTCCGAGATGCTCCGAAAATTTTGGGCGCTGCGCCCGGCTGTTCGGGGTGTTCCAAATTGCTCCGAGAGCTCCGAAAATTTTGGGCGCTGCGCCCGGCTGTTCGGGGTGTTCCAAATTGCTCCGAGATGCTCCGAAAATTTTGGGAGCTGCGCCCGGCTGTTCTGGGTGTTCCAAATTGCTCCGAGATGCTCCGAAAATTTTGGGCGCTGCGCCCGGCTGTTCGGGGTGTTCCAAATTGCTCCGAGAGCTCCGAAAATTTTGGGCGCTGCGCCCGGCTGTTCGGGGTGTTCCAAATTGCTCCGAGATGCTCCAAAAATTTTGAGCGCTGCGCCCGGCTGTTCGGGGCGTTCCAAATTGCTCCGAGATGATCCGAAAATTTTGGGCGCTGCGCCCGGCTGTTCGGGGTGTTCCAAATTGCTCCGAGAGCTCCGAAAATTTTGGGCGCTGCGCCCGGCTGTTCGGGGTGTTCCAAATTGCTCCGAGAGCTCCGAAAATTTTGGGCGCTGCGCCCGGCTGTTCGGGGTGTTCCAAATTGCTCCGAGATGCTCCGAAAATTTTGGGCGCTGCGCCCGGCTGTTCGGGGTGTTCCAAATTGCTCCGAGAGCTCCGAAAATTTTGGGCGCTGCGCCCGGCTGTTCGGGGTGTTCCAAATTGCTCCGAGAGCTCCGAAAATTTTGGGCGCTGCGCCCGGCTGTTCGGGGTGTTCCAAATTGCTCCGAGATGCTCCGAAAATTTTGGGCGCTGCGCCCGGCTGTTCGGGGTGTTCCAAATTGCTCCGAGAGCTCCGAAAATTTTGGGCGCTGCGCCCGGCTGTTCGGGGTGTTCCAAATTGCTCCGAGATGCTCCGAGAATTTTGGGCGCTGCGCCCGGCTGTTCGGGGTGTTCCAAATTGCTCCGAGAGCTCCGAAAATTTTGGGCGCTGCGCCCGGCTGTTCGGGGTGTTCCAAATTGCTCCGAGATGCTCCGAAAATTTTGGGCGCTGCGCCCGGCTGTTCGGGGTGTTCCAAATTGCTCCGAGATGTTCCGAGAATTTTGGGCGCTGCGCCCGGTTGTTTGGGGTGTTCCAAATTGCTCCGAGATGCTCCGAAAATTTTGGGCGCTGCGCCCGGCTGTTCGGGGTGTTCCAAATTGCTCCGAGAGCTCCGAAAATTTTGGGCGCTGCGCCCGGCTGTTCGGGGTGTTCCAAATTGCTCCGAGATGCTCCGAAAATTTTGGGAGCTGCGCCCGGCTGTTCTGGGTGTTCCAAATTGCTCCGAGATGCTCCGAAAATTTTGGGCGCTGCGCCCGGCTGTTCGGGGTGTTCCAAATTGCTCCGAGAGCTCCGAAAATTTTGGGCGCTGCGCCCGGCTGTTCGGGGTGTTCCAAATTGCTCCGAGATGCTCCAAAAATTTTGGGCGCTGCGCCCGGCTGTTCGGGGTGTTCCAAATTGCTCCGAGATGATCCGAACATTTTGGGCGCTGCGCCCGGCTGTTCGGGGTGTTCCAAATTGTTCCGAGATGCTCCGAAAATTTTGGGCGCTGCGCCCGGCTGTTCGGGGTGTTCCAAATTGCTCCGAGATGCTCCGAAAATTTTGGGCGCTGCGCCCGGCTGTTCGGGGTGTTCCAAATTGCTCCGAGAGCTCCGAAAATTTTGGGCGCTGCGCCCGGCTGTTCGGGGTGTTCCAAATTGCTCCGAGAGCTCCGAAAATTTTGGGCGCTGCGCCCGGCTGTTCGGGGTGTTCCAATTTGCTCCGAGATGCTCCGAGAATTTTGGGCGCTGCGCCCGGCTGTTCGGGGTGTTCCAAATTGCTCCGAGAGCTCCGAAAATTTTGGGCGCTGCGCCCGGCTGTTCGGGGTGTTCCAAATTGCTCCGAGAGCTCCGAAAATTTTGGGCGCTGCGCCCGGCTGTTCGGGGTGTTCCAAATTGCTCCGAGATGCTCCGAGAATTTTGGGCGCTGCGCCCGGCTGTTCGGGGTGTTCCAAATTGCTCCGAGAGCTCCGAAAATTTTGGGCGCTGCGCCCGGCTGTTCGGGGTGTTCCAAATTGCTCCGAGATGCTCCGAGAATTTTGGGCGCTGCGCCCGGCTGTTCGGGGTGTTCCAAATTGCTCCGAGAGCTCCGAAAATTTTGGGCGCTGCGCCCGGCTGTTCGGGGTGTTCCAAATTGCTCCGAGATGCTCCGAAAATTTTGGGCGCTGCGCCCGGCTGTTCGGGGTGTTCCAAATTGCTCCGAGAGCTCCGAAAATTTTGGGCGCTGCGCCCGGCTGTTTGGGGTGTTCCAAATTGCTCCGAGATGCTCCGAGAATTTTGGGCGCTGCGCCCGGCTGTTCGGGGTGTTCCAAATTGCTCCGAGATGCTCCGAAAATTTTGGGCGCTGCGCCCGGCTGTTCGGGGTGTTCCAAATTGCTCCGAGAGCTCCGAAAATTTTGGGCGCTGCGCCCGGCTGTTTGGGGTGTTCCAAATTGCTCCGAGATGCTCCGAGAATTTTGGGCGCTGCGCCCGGCTGTTCGGGGTGTTCCAAATTGCTCCGAGATGCTCCGAAAATTTTGGGCGCTGCGCCCGGCTGTTCGGGGTGTTCCAAATTGCTCCGAGATGCTCCGAAAATTTTGGGCGCTGCGCCCGGCTGTTCGGGGTGTTCCAAATTGCTCCGAGATGCTCCGAAAATTTTGGGCGCTGCGCCCGGCTGTTCGGGGTGTTCCAAATTGCTCCGAGATGCTCCGAAAATTTTGGGCGCTGCGCCCGGCTGTTCGGGGTGTTCCAAATTGCTCCAAGAGCTCCGAAAATTTTGGGCGCTGCGCCCGGCAGTTTGGGGTGTTCCAAATTGCTCCGAGATGCTCCGAGAATTTTGGGCGCTGCGCCCGGCTGTTCGGGGTGTTCCAAATTGCTCCGAGATGCTCCGAAAATTTTGGGCGCTGCGCCCGGCTGTTCGGGGTGTTCCAAATTGCTCCGAGATGCTCCGAAAATTTTGGGCGCTGCGCCCGGCTGTTCGGGGTGTTCCAAATTGCTCCGAGATGCTCCGAAAATTTTGGGCGCTGCGCCCGGCTGTTCGGGGTGTTCCAAATTGCTCCGAGATGCTCCGAGAATTTTGGGCGCTGCGCCCGGCTGTTTGGGGTGTTCCAAATTGCTCCGAGATGCTCCGAAAATTTTGGGCGCTGCGCCCGGCTGTTCGGGGTGTTCCAAATTGCTCCGAGAGCTCCGAAAATTTTGGGCGCTGCGCCCGGCTGTTCGGGGTGTTCCAAATTGCTCCGAGATGCTCCGAAAATTTTGGGCGCTGCGCCCGGCTGTTCGGGGTGTTCCAAATTGCTCCGAGAGCTCCGAAAATTTTGGGCGCTGCGTTCGGCTGTTCGGGGTGTTCCAAATTGCTCCGAGATGCTCCGAAAATTTTGGGCGCTGCGCCCGGCTGTTCGGGGTGTTCCAAATTGCTCCGAGATGCTCCGAAAATTTTGGGCGCTGCGCCCGGCTGTTCGGGGTGTTCCAAATTCCTCCGAGATGCTCCGAGAATTTTGGGCGCTGCGCCCGGCTGTTCGGGGTGTTCCAAATTGCTCCGAGATGCTCCGAAAATTTTGGGCGCTGCGCCCGGCTGTTCGGGGTGTTCCAAATTGCTCCGAGATGGCCCGAAAATTTTGGGCGCTGCGCCCGGCTGTTCGGGGTGTTCCAAATTGCTCCGAGAGCTCCGAAAATTTTGGGCGCTGCGCCCGGCTGTTCGGGGTGTTCCAAATTGCTCCGAGATGCTCCGAGAATTTTGGGCGCTGCGCCCGGTTGTTTGGGGTGTTCCAAATTGCTCCGAGATGCTCCGAAAATTTTGGGCGCTGCGCCCGGCTGTTCGGGGTGTTCCAAATTGCTCCGAGAGCTCCGAAAATTTTGGGCGCTGCGCCCGGCTGTTCGGGGTGTTCCAAATTGCTCCGAGATGCTCCGAAAATTTTGGGCGCTGCGCCCGGCTGTTCGGGGTGTTCCAAATTGCTCCGAGAGCTCCGAAAATTTTGGGCGCTGCGCCCGGCTGTTCGGGGTGTTCCAAATTGCTCCGAGATGCTCCGAAAATTTTGGGCGCTGCGCCCGGCTGTTCGGGGTGTTCCAAATTGCTCCGAGATGCTCCGAAAATTTTGGGCGCTGCGCCCGGCTGTTCGGGGTGTTCCAAATTGCTCCGAGATGCTCCGAAAATTTTGGGCGCTGCGCCCGGCTGTTCGGGGTGTTCCAAATTGCTCCGAGATGCTCCGAAAATTTTGGGCGCTGCGCCCGGCTGTTCGGGGTGTTCCAAATTGCTCCGAGAGCTCCGAAAATTTTGGGCGCTGCGCCCGGCTGTTCGGGGTGTTCCAAATTGCTCCGAGATGCTCCGAAAATTTTGGGCGCTGCGCCCGGCTGTTCGGGGTGTTCCAAATTGCTCCGAGAGCTCCGAAAATTTTGGGCGCTGCGCCCGGCTGTTCGGGGTGTTCCAAATTGCTCCGAGAGCTCCGAAAATTTTGGGCGCTGCGCCCGGCTGTTTGGGGTGTTCCAAATTGCTCCGAGAGCTCCGAAAATTTTGGGCGCTGCGCCCGGCTGTTCGGGGTGTTCCAAATTGCTCCGAGATGCTCCGAAAATTTTGGGCGCTGCGCCCGGCTGTTCGGGGTGTTCCAAATTGCTCCGAGAGCTCCGAAAATTTTGGGCGCTGCGCCCGGCTGTTCGGGGTGTTCCAAATTGCTCCGAGATGCTCCGAAAATTTTGGGCGCTGCGCCCGGCTGTTCGGGGTGTTCCAAATTGCTCCGAGATGCTCCGAAAATTTTGGGCGCTGCGCCCGGCTGTTCGGGGTGTTCCAAATTGCTCCGAGATGCTCCGAAAATTTTGGGCGCTGCGCCCGGCTGTTCGGGGTGTTCCAAATTGCTCCGAGATGCTCCGAAAATTTTGGGCGCTGCGCCCGGCTGTTCGGGGTGTTCCAAATTGCTCCGAGAGCTCCGAAAATTTTGGGCGCTGCGCCCGGCTGTTTGGGGTGTTCCAAATTGCTCCGAGATGCTCCGAAAATTTTGGGCGCTGCGCCCGGCTGTTCGGGGTGTTCCAAATTGCTCCGAGATGCTCCGAAAATTTTGGGCGCTGCGCCCGGCTGTTCGGGGTGTTCCAAATTGCTCCGAGATGCTCCGAAAATTTTGGGCGCTGCGCCCGGCTGTTCGGGGTGTTCCAAATTGCTCCGAGATGCTCCGAAAATTTTGGGCGCTGCGCCCGGCTGTTCGGGGTGTTCCAAATTGCTCCGAGATGCTCCGAAAATTTTGGGCGCTGCGCCCGGCTGTTCGGGGTGTTCCAAATTGCTCCGAGATGCTCCGAAAATTTTGGGCGCTGCGCCCGGCTGTTCGGGGTGTTCCAAATTGCTCCGAGAGCTCCGAAAATTTTGGGCGCTGCGCCCGGCTGTTCGGGGTGTTCCAAATTGCTCCGAGAGCTCCGAAAATTTTGGGCGCTGCGCCCGGCTGTTCGGGGTGTTCCAAATTGCTCCGAGATGCTCCGAAAATTTTGGGCGCTGCGCCCGGCTGTTCGGGGTGTTCCAAATTGCTCCGAGATGCTCCGAAAATTTTGGGCGCTGCGCCCGGCTGTTCGGGGTGTTCCAAATTGCTCCGAGATGCTCCGAAAATTTTGGGCGCTGCGCCCGGCTGTTCGGGGTGTTCCAAATTGCTCCGAGAGCTCCGAAAATTTTGGGCGCTGCGCCCGGATGTTCGGGGTGTTCCAAATTGCTCCGAGATGCTCCGAAAATTTTGGGCGCTGCGCCCGGCTGTTCGGGGTGTTCCAAATTGCTCCGAGAGCTCCGAAAATTTTGGGCGCTGCGCCCGGCTGTTCGGGGTGTTCCAAATTGCTCCGAGATGCTCCGAGAATTTTGGGCGCTGCGCCCGGCTGTTCGGGGTGTTCCAAATTGCTCCGAGAGCTCCGAAAATTTTGGGCGCTGCGCCCGGCTGTTCGGGGTGTTCCAAATTGCTCCGAGAGCTCCGAAAATTTTGGGCGCTGCGCCCGGCTGTTCGGGGTGTTCCAAATTGCTCCGAGATGCTCCGAAAATTTTGGGCGCTGCGCCCGGTTGTTTGGGGTGTTCCAAATTGCTCCGAGATGCTCCGAAAATTTTGGGCGCTGCGCCCGGCTGTTCGGGGTGTTCCAAATTGCTCCGAGAGCTCCGAAAATTTTGGGCGCTGCGCCCGGCTGTTCGGGGTGTTCCAAATTGCTCCGAGATGCTCCGAAAATTTTGGGCGCTGCGCCCGGCTGTTCGGGGTGTTCCAAATTGCTCCGAGATGCTCCGAAAATTTTGGGCGCTGCGCCCGGCTGTTCGGGGTGTTCCAAATTGCTCCGAGATGCTCCGAAAATTTTGGGCGCTGCGCCCGGCTGTTCGGGGTGTTCCAAATTGCTCCGAGATGCTCCGAAAATTTTGGGCGCTGCGCCCGGCTGTTCGGGGTGTTCCAAATTGCTCCGAGATGCTCCGAAAATTTTGGGCGCTGCGCCCGGCTGTTCGGGGTGTTCCAAATTGCTCCGAGATGCTCCGAAAATTTTGGGCGCTGCGCCCGGCTGTTCGGGGTGTTCCAAATTGCTCCGAGATGCTCCGAAAATTTTGGGCGCTGCGCCCGGCTGTTCGGGGTGTTCCAAATTGCTCCGAGATGCTCCGAAAATTTTGGGCGCTGCGCCCGGCTGTTCGGGGTGTTCCAAATTGCTCCGAGAGCTCCGAAAATTTTGGGCGCTGCGCCCGGCTGTTCGGGGTGTTCCAAATTGCTCCGAGAGCTCCGAAAATTTTGGGCGCTGCGCCCGGCTGTTCGGGGTGTTCCAAATTGCTCCGAGATTGCTCCGAGAATTTTGGGCGCTGCGCCCGGCTGTTCGGGGTGTTCCAAATTGCTCCGAGAGCTCCGAAAATTTTGGGCGCTGCGCCCGGCTGTTCGGGGTGTTCCAAATTGCTCCGAGAGCTCCGAAAATTTTGGGCGCTGCGCCCGGCTGTTCGGGGTGTTCCAAATTGCTCCGAGATGCTCCGAAAATTTTGGGCGCTGCGCCCGGCTGTTCGGGGTGTTCCAAATAGCTCCGAGATGCTCCAAAAATTTTTGGGCGCTGCGCCCGGCTGTTCGGGGTGTTCCAAATTGCACCGAGATGCTCCGAAAATTTTGGGCGCTGCGCCCGGCTGTTCGGGGTGTTCCAAATTGCTCCGAGATGCTCCGAAAATTTTGGGCGCTGCGCCCGGCTGTTCGGGGTGTTCCAAAATTGCTCCGAGATGCTCCGAAAATTTTGGGCGCTGCGCCCGGCTGTTCGGGGTGTCCAAATTGCTCCGAGATGCTCCGAAAATTTTGGGCGCTGCGCCCGGCTGTTTGGGGTGTTCCAAATTGCTCCGAGAGCTCCGAAAATTTTGGGCGCTGCGCCCGGCTGTTCGGGGTGTTCCAAATTGCTCCGAGAGCTCCGAAAATTTTGGGCGCTGCGCCCGGCTGTTCGGGGTGTTCCAAATTGCTCCGAGAGCTCCGAAAATTTTGGGCGCTGCGCCCGGCTGTTCGGGGTGTTCCAAATTGCTCCTAGATGCTCCGAAAATTTTGGGCGCTGCGCCCGGCTGTTCGGGATGTTCCAAATTGCTCCGAGAGCTCCGAAAATTTTGGGCGCTGCGC
>OZ029929.1:8558473-8639172 GCA_964023275.1 Norana najaformis
TACATGGAGAGTCAAACCCGCAACCGCATGATCATTGACCAAACGTGTTACCGTTAGAAATGGAAGAGCACTGGCAGTGACACGCAGAATCGCTTTTAGCAATATTCATCTTTGTTCATGTCAGTACTTAATCTATTTTAAAACCTGTGTTTATTTTTTTAATATATTCGTAATTTGTTCTCTGAATAGGATGCGTTGTTGTACCTCGTGGAGTATGCATCAAAACTGGAGTCGCCGGATGATGTTCTGCTGCTTGTGAGCAGTTTGCTGGTGCACAAATTGCCACCATCTATTGATGTCTGTGGTCTGAACAGCCTTAGGCCATACATACTGGACTTCAGTATAGGGTGGGTCAGTTAACTCAACAGTACAACTTGGAGTAAATTCGTTAAGTTTTGTGAATCGAAAATGACCTGCTGATTGCCAAGTCCTTAATGAACAACTGTGACGTTTTATACGATCCCTTGCTCAGTCGATGGACATATGGCATGTTAACATATGCATTCTTTTCTTACTTACATTACTTAATTACTCTCAGTTCGCTCTGCAATGTTTACTAATGGATAAATGGAGGACATCAAGACTAGCACAGAGATTACCTCTGTGAGGCACTTAAAAGGCACTATATAAAGTTTTTATTACATTACATTACCTATTCACTTTGCATTACACTCGTGTTTGATATTTTGTGTTTACAATTTAACTTGAATGCTTTTTAGTGGAAAACAAACGGCTCCAAATTTTCTCACTTGGCTCGGTAGAAAGCTTGATGATTTCTCAAGAAAGGACTTGAATTCAGCGTCTGAATTGCCAGAACTCTGGGCTATGATTCGTTGCCTTCCTCATCTCAGGTAAATTTCTTCGCTTTTATGAAACCAGATGGTTTTTGTCTACAGTGATGTTCTATTCCCATGTCGTTTGAAATCTGCAAGAATTGACAGGCCATGCGTTGTGGAAAGGTTGCTCGTTGCCTGATTTATGTTGTGCTTCAGCCGTAGATAGTGTGACGACTGTGAATTATTTAATTAGATGACTTACTTGTTTATGTTTAATTAATTAATTGAATAATTAATTTGAGGACTTGTGTGGATGGTAAGAACACATCTTTATTTAATTAAATGACTAAGTTGTTTGTTTATATTTAATTGATTGATTGATTAATTAATTTGAGGACTTTTGTGGTTGATAAGAACGCATTGTAAATGAACCATTATATTTTCTTTAGTTGCAGCTGTCTAAATGATTGTATTGAGGCTGTGTTCAGGAGTTTGATGTTTTGTTTGTTTATTTCTGAGTTCTTCTACCTATTTTGGTCAGTCTGTGTAGTTAAAGGCTTCAGGATCAGTGCATTGATTAAGACGTTAGTTTAATTAGTACTGTCTCATTTAATCTAATTAGAAAAAGGGCATAGCATCATTCTGATAATATGTATCAAGCACAGCAGGTCAGATTATTTTGGTTTAGTTGACAGTGCCATCCCTTTCAACCTTCTTATTGGTGAAATATTGTGAATGTAATTTTCATAGATCTTTCACTGTGACATTTTGTTTTTCCAGACCCATCAACCGATCCGTCTGTGTAGAGATGATGCCAAGACTAATGCAGAATCTTCTACGAAATGCTGTGGACACGTTGGCCGTGAGTCAAGGTAGAACTAAGACCATTACAAAGGGCAATCACTTGATACATGAGTCACGTAATTTATTAGAATTTGACCTTAATAACACTCTGCAAATGTGTGTTTTCAATCTGTAGATGCAAGTCAGCTGCTGAATATTTTACGAGAGGCCGTGGTTACTCTGGCCTACCTGGTTGAATATGATCAACTGCTGATGCATCTGCCGCATGATATTCCATTCAAACTTCTCAGGTATTCTTTTCATAAACTATGCCACAATTTTTCAGTTATTTTCACCAAACTTTTTCTATGCAAATAAATATATGCATATATAAATAAATGTGATCATGCACAAAAAACCCTCACAAAGTCAGAAAAAATCAAAACTGAGTTTGATAAAACGTTGGATGAGGCTGGAATTGCTAAATCATTGGGTCAAAACCACATGTTTCTATAGCAAATAGTACAAAAGTAAAATTTTTAAATGATGTAGGTGCCTTTGTGGCTACATTTGAGAAAACAAGAGCTAAAGTGTACCATAACTATGACTCAACCTAAGCTGTTGTACCTATATAGGTTGTGAATGTTTATGAGAGCGTATCCATAAACCTCTAGACTTATGTCGTTGAAATCTCCATGAAAAACTGGTTAAGAAGAATATTTACATGACTTGTTCTTTTGCATAATAATCAATGCAAATGAGTCCGCATTAGGGCACCTAGGGACACGTTTAAAGTTCAGTTGCGGAATCACAAAATAGTAAAATTGGAATTAAAATAGTTAGTGAAACTTTACATAAGGACTTACAGTTTGATAGCTGACTCTACAAGGAATTGAAATGTGCAAAGAACTCATTTTAACTCATTTTATGCCTACTTGGCTCCTGAGTGTGGTGATCTCGGAAATTTACTTTCATGACTTTGTGGGGGTTTTCTCATTCACAGTCACCGATTCAAAACTTAATGAATTTTGAATAAAATATTGTAGTTGTTCGGTTGGTTGGTCTTTCAGTAAATTCGGACAGAATGAGGATAGCCTTTGCGTCATTGGATTCTATTTGACGTGTGCTGAAGAAACGAAGAAAACTGATCTACTGTCTAAAGATGAATTTGAAAAAGTCTTTCCTCTTCTTGAAGCTAACCTCTCATCACCGTATTCACAGGTACGTCTACTGGGTGTTGACGTATGTGTGTATGTTGTATGTGTGTTTGTATATTTGTTTGTTTGTGTATATGTATATATATCTCTCTCTGTTTGTGCATATATATGGATGAATTTATCTAACCAATGACATGAAGGAAAATATCACGTTAGAAGTTGGTTTTCTCAAAATTTACTGATTTTACCTTATTAATTTTAATATCTATGTAGGCTGATTTACCTCTAAAGCATAATATTTTGCTAAAAGGTCAATTCTAGTGTAATACCCTAATGAAAAGCTAGACGAAATTAAGTCGTTTTCACTCATCTGCATTCATTAAATGAGCTGCTGTCTGGCAAATCATATATTTCTGTATGCTACTTGATATAAGAAAAATCATTGTGTTGAACTATTAGAAAATTCTGTGACCCAACCTATTTCTGTGACCCAACCCATTTGGTAATTGACCAGTAGTGAGCATTTTTCAGAGCCATATATAACCTGCTGGTGATGGTGATGAATGTGGTAATGCAGATGTTTGGAATGAAGGAAGACAATAAAAATGTTGCTATTAAAAGCAAGCACACAAAGAGAGTGGTTAGAGTAACATTACTAACATGTATTTTGTTACATTTCTTTTATGATATGCAAGCCGTGATATTTTGGTGAAAATTGCTTTGTTTGATTTTGGTGTTAGCTTCGTCGACTGACACTTCACATATTCAGCCGATTTCACCTTGAGGTTCCTGCCATGGCTGATCAGGTATGCTGTTAACATCGAACTCAGTGTTGTTTGATTTATGTTCTGTTTGTTATTATACTAATCTAATCTAATGACTTGAACTGTTAACATAATGCGTAAGGAATCAGTCAATGTTTCCCTCAAGTTATGTGGTCCAAAAATTCGTCTGTTGAACCCTGGCCGTTTGCAGTGGATAGCTTGTGAACTGTTGTTTCTAGTATGTCTGCCACAAAATGTGATATGACTTAGTCATGAACATGGATCCCAGATAAGGCAGTTCTTGGTATGGCTCCAAAAAAGCATTATTTATTTATTGTTTATTCATTTAAAGCACTTATTATGTGTGAAATTCAGTAAATCCGAATCTGGGCATGGATATATGTTTGCTAGAGGTCAAGATGAATTCATGTAATTGTGAGCAGGGTGAGATAGTGAGTCTTAACAAGATATTTAAAAGATGATAGTGAGTTTGCAAGGCTGCAAGTTTGTGTCAGATGATTCCAGATATGAGGAGTGCAGCAGCTAAAGACACATGATCCTATAATTGTCCTGAAATGCAGGCATGCAATCTTAAACTTAATACGCCGTTCAACACGAAGGCAATTTAATATATTTGATGAAGAAGAACATGTAACAACCCTAGAAAGAGAGGATATGCTATGTACAGCAGCACCACATTTGCATGGTGTAATCGAGAACCAACAAGTGCACTTGCCACTGTTTTAGCCATATCGTCAGTCAGTGAGCAGCCTGATGTCATGAAATGTGAGATTCTGGTCTAGTAAACGATTTGAAGTAACGCTTTGGGCTGAATATTCTGTTAAAAAGGTAAGCAGTGGGACGGTGCGTTGCTGCATTGTGTACCTGGCTGGACTGATCAACCGAGTTTGCACTTAAGTTCAAAATCTAAAACTTGTAGGGTGGCATCAAAACTAATCTAAGACCCAGTTATGTGATTTTGTTGTAGAATGGTGATCCACGAAATATCTTCCAGATCGGTTTGGATGCTGAGCTGATTCCAGCATCTTTCCAGAGGTACAGGGATAAACTTGTTCAGTTGAACAAACTCAACTGCAAGTTTATTTTGAGTCGACTCCCAACTGGCATCTCAGAGAAGGTGAGTTCTCATCTTATGTTCTGCATGTTTCTGTCTTTATCTTGGTTTCTGTTTGCTCTGTCATCTGAGATAAAAACTGAGCTACAGTCAAAATCTTTTTTTACAGGTTCCGCTGGGTTATCTGATTGTTCAGTTGCACCTGAACTTTGAGCCACTTTGGAAGCATGTCTCGGAGCTGATCAAGTCCTATGCCAATGGAATGAAGCTTGACATCTTCTGGGAGGCCTTTGCCAGACATCTGACTCATGCTGCTCACATGGCAGGTATGTCACTTTAGCACAGAAAATTGCAGAGTAATGATGCTTCCCCAAGGGATCATGTTCACCTCATGGTCATTAAAATTAAATGGTCATTAAAACAACATTTATGATTACTAAATCAAAAATTAATGATAATAACAATTGCCTGTCCAGAAGCCGAGTCAAACAATGGGAGAAGCAACAATGACGGTTGTCTGTTGGCTGCGAATGGGTCATCGTTGTCGCAGTTGTTCAAACGATTTTGGCAGCAGAACGCAGAACAACGACAGAATGATCGGCTTAACTTTTCCAGTTTTCGAGATCAACTCTGGACTGCCATGCAGGGCTTTGCACACGTCTGTGAACCACGAGCTAGGATCATTGTTCCAACCTTCTTCCAGTTCCTTGAGTAAGTGGATGACGTAACTGCTTATGGTGCTTTTGCTGTTGATTTTGTAAGATTTCATATTGTATGATTTCTGTAGACTATGTAAAAGGTTCAATTCTTCAGTAGCATGGACAGATATTTCATTTAGTGAATCTACAAATGGGCCTAGAGCAAAAATAATCTGTGTTTCCAATATAAATGAACATTTACTTTACTTGACCTAACTAACATCACTGCTCTTCTAACATCACTTGTGCCTTCTTGGTAACTGGTCCAAAACTTTTGAATTCGCTGCCCATTTCAGTTTTCTTGTTACAGATATTGACGAGTGTGAAAATCCAGATAACTGTGTTTACGGCACTTGTGTTAATAAACCAGGAGGATAATCTGCGAATGTCCACCAGAATTGTATGTGTGAATGTATGTCTATGTATGTACAGTATGTATGTACAGTATGTATGTTTGTATGCATGTATGTATGTCTATGTATGTGCATATGCATGCAAGTATTATGTAAGTATGTATGTATGTGTGAATCTATGTATATATGTATATACAGTATGTATGTACAGTATGTATGTACAGTATATACAGTATGTATGTATGTTTATGTATGTACGTATGTATGCAAGTACATATGTAAGTATGCATGTGCTGTATGTATGTACGTACAGTATGTATGTACGTATGTATGTTTGTGTGTATGTATGTTTGTGTATACGTATGCATGTATGTATGTATTTATGTAAGTGTATGTATGTACTGTTCTTTGTTCTGTCAATTATTTGATGTCATTCAGGTCTAAACTACAGATGCATCTCTTTCAACGTGCTCACCTGCTGTAACCTGGCTTTTGTTTCTCTGACCTTCTGCAGTGGATCATGATTTTGGATTGCGATTTTGACTTCAAGCAAGCATCGACTGATTTCCTTTGGGCATTATGATAGTGGCACTATAGAAGTCTTTAGATTAGATTAGATTAGCTCTTTTGTTTTGAGTGGTAATTTGTGTCTACTTTTTTATGAGGTCGATTCTTGCAAGTTTCTATTGGTTTTCTGTGAATAGATGATGTTCAGCATTAAGGTTTAATATGTTGAAATCTTGGTTTCAGGAATGAATATCTGAGGTATTCTCATGATGTCAGTTCAACCGGCACGCAAGACTTGCGGTTACCATCAGTGGATGAAGAGGATGAAGGCGAGGACGAAGCAATGGGGGAGCCTATGGAACTCAGAGAAGCTGCAGAGCAGGGGAAAGAAGGCAGACCAAGAAATGCCAACCCTGTTCAACAAAGAATTGGGAAAAAGGCTCTGGATAGGTGTGATTTCGAAGTATTATTTTGTGGTATTAAAAGCATTTAAGTCTCAGACTGATGGCTGATGAAACTTATGTGCTAACATTTTCAAAATCTACCTATTATGTACGTGAAATTTTACGTATTATTTGTATGCATTTATTTACTTATTTACCTGCATTTTTATAATTTAAATTTATTGTTTAATTAAGTATATTATTTGTTGATTAAACAGTTGATTAAAGTGTTATTTTAAAATTATACAAATAATAATTATTTAATTTAATGCATTTGTAGTTTTGAGTTTCCTCACTCAGCCAATGGAAACATGGCATGTTAACAAATGGCTTACTTACTTACTTACTTATTTACATACTTTCTTACTTGAGTGGTCCATCAAATAAATGAAGCTGTCTTAAAGACATAATGAGTTGCTTTATTAAAACTGAAGAGAAACCGTTGAGAGAGGTTCTTCATAGGTGCTATGTAAATAAGCTGATACGTGGAAACGAGTCACCAGCAGTGCAGAAGGCTGCGTTTGATTGTATCATGACTTACAAACCCAAATACCTCCTTCCTTACAGGTAAGCTCTGGCTGCTTTCTTGCTTCCTCAATTTTTTGGTGGCATAAATGATGGTGAACAATGGATGGCAGCTGGGCACGGTTGGAAGTGCTTCTGACTAAATGTTGAGAGCTACTTCATAGGTGCTATGTAAATAAGCGGATACTTGGAAACGAGTTTTCTTGTTACGTTGAAACTGTGTCTAATTTCTGTTTTAACAGGATTCTTGTGGTTCATCTGAATCTGTTTGCACTTTTTCGTGATGGAAAGTCTCTCCCTCACGGACAGAGATTGCTTGAATTTTACCTTGATGTAAGTTATTATTGTTATTAATTATTGTGCCACTTTTTAATAAAAATAATAACAGTTATTAGTTGATCAATTGAGAGTGGTAAGTAGTTATGTCTTGAGACATGGTCATGGTCCCCATGCAATCCAAGAGGATGCTTAAATCTGTATCATTACTGTTGGAAGCTGAGTGTTAAACCAGTCAGGTAAAGTGGTTGATATTCTGTGTACGGAAGGATATTGAAACATATATATCACCAATAAGAAGTCTCTTAGAAATTCTCCTGTTGTTCTGTAGCTGCTGAAGCACCAGTCGCCAGCAGTGCAGAAGGCTGCGTTTGATTGTATCATGACTTACAAACCCAAATACCTCCTTCCTTACAGGTAAGCTCTGGCTGCTTTCTTGCTTCCTCAATTTTTTGGTGGCATATATGATGGTAAAGAATGGATGGCAGCTGGGCACGATTGGAAGTGCTTCTGACTAAATGTCTTGTACGGATGCTGTATAAATGTGCTCAACAATTGACTGAATGATGTGAATGTTTGATTGAATTCTGTGAATGAGTTAAAAATTTTTTTAGCACTGTTCACTCGGAAGCACTGTATAGCGCCCTTTTCTTCGGCCTCTGCCATGTTATGGCGCTATAGAAATTGTCTTATTATTATTGTTGTTGGTATGTATAGTGCCCCATGAGTCAAATTATTTATTGCCAGCAGGGCAAATAATGCTTTTGTTAATTAACTAAAACTGCTGGAATATATTAAAGAACCTACCACTAAAATGGTTTTAAATTTGAGTGATGTACTTGTTTTAAAGGCGAATTTTGTCATATATCTGATTGTTTAGTCTATTTTCGTTTGATATGTTAGAGAGAACTTTGAGCGTCTGATTAGTGAGAAGACCTTCCGGAACGAAGTCGTTTTGTTCAGCATAAATACCGAGTCACAAGTCATAAACGCAGAACACAGGAATGACCTGATTCCAATCCTTATGAGGTAAGTGATTGTTTTCTCACGGTTGTCATGGCTATTAGTGATCTGGAAAATTGTTTTCTTGTGTTTATTTTTTACTGGCATTTTAGCATTTCAGGGTTTGAAGATTTGTTATCTGAATCTCGGAGGAAGAAGGGAAAACCTTCATGCACCAGATCTGCCAACGTTCCTGTATTGGTTCAGTTTGACTTTTTTGTAATTTCATGAATTCATGGTTTGTAGAAGGTAAATAGATGTTGAACATTAACAAAATGTTCTGTTACTTTACTGAGCAGAATTGATGTTTATAATCTTGCCATATTACACTATTTTCTTCACTGTGGTCGAAATCTGCTGATGGTTTGAAATCAGTCAACTGATTTTAGTTGTGGCCTTGGTGGTTTTTCCAGGCATGTAGGAAAGAATTGGGCTGCAAATTGCTAAGGAAGAGAATGTCTACGATTCCTTGCACAGCCGATGGACACACAGCGTGTTAGCAAATGTCTTACTTAATGTCTAATAAACGGACGGTTTTTCTTTCACAAAGGATTCTCTACGGAAAGATGAGACTGAAGTTGGGCAAAGATGCAACTGGCCGAGCTCAGGGCCAGGCCAGGAAAAACGTTGTTCTGGCATTTCTGGCAAATTCAAGACCGGAGGAAATCAACTATTTCTTGGATCTCATCCTACAGCCATTCCAAAGATTTTTCACAGGTTGATATTAACATTCCAAATCCATCATGATATTTATCGAGTGAGAGGCATCAGTCTGTGGTGCTGAGAAACTTTCCACTGGTGACTTGCTGAAGGTCACTGAACAGTGATTGTGGCTTTGAACCACTGTTTTTCTGACCTGATTTCTCTTAATAATAGGCAAACAGGTGGTGGTCATACTAGGTTACCCAGGTGTCTAGCCAATGGCCGTATGTATCTAAGGAATTCGGTCATGGGTTGCAACAGAAGTTGAGTTGTGATGGTAAGGGAGGCCAAATCATGAATGGTAAAAGGTGTCAAAGCTTGTAGTGCTTGCGTGGCACAATCGATTGGCTTGCTGTGCGGGACTTTGAGCAAGTCCTTCACTCACTTTGCTCGGTGCCACCAAATGATACCTAGTCATTAGATAGTGGATTTATAAATGCAGAAATAATGAAGAAATAATAATACAAAGTTGTTCAGGAATTATGTTACACTATTGGTTGTTGAGAAAGTATGTTACATCATTAGTTGTTAAGGTATTATGTAACTGTAAATGTAGTTGTTAAGGTATTATGTAACTGTAAATGTATTCAGTATGCTACAAGATATTTATGAAACATCATCTTTTAAATGACTTTTTAAGATTCACTACTTTACCTTGGCTTTTGCATGATTCCATCTTGGCCCCTAGCAAACAGACATCTACGCCTCAGATTCATTGCATTAAAAGTGTTTTAATAATTAGATAAACATGATTCTGGTACTTAGCTGAGTGCGTTTAAATGATTTTTTGTAGATAATCTGAGTGAGAAGGTGAAAGAAATTGTGGCCACAGTTGACGTTTCCAAGACGATACCTCTTCGGAAACAGCAGAGGTAGCATAGATGCTGTTTAAACAAGTGTTATTATGATCTCTGTTGAAGTGAGCTAACACCTGGTCATGTCTGAGACTAGCATGACATGGTAAGAACAACAGAGTGACAGCAAAATGATTGAGCTGTTAGAGGCATGGCCCATTTTCGAGAGTCGGTGCCATGCGCGATTCAGTTCACACAGTTGATTTTTTCACAATTAACTTAAGCTTCTGTGCTTGTGATTGTTGTATCATTTCTAGATTTTTGCACCGTTTGAAAACTGCTTGACCGCCAAGATCAAAAGAAAGGTTCTGTGAGCAATGCTTAAGTAAATTCCAAACACATGCACCCAAAATAGTTCTTTGAATCTTTTTTGTATGTTATCTTTGATTAAATTCTGTTTTGTAATGCTTTGGTTAGTAATGTGTGACAGATATTTGCTAAGATGTTTTTTTAATTCATCCATTTGTAATAGAATGGATGAATTAAAAAAACATTTCAGCAAATATCTGTCACACATTACTAACCAAAGCATTACAAAACAGAATTTAATCAAAGATAATAAAACTCCCAAGTGATGAGTTGTAAAAGGTTTTTTGTATTGATTTTTGTAGCGTCTTAACAAGTGTTGAGATGATATTCCTGAAGTTGGGAAACATCATTGGACTCTACTTGCCCAAACTAATCCAACTGGTCGTTGGTTTGGGAGCTTATGTCACTGCACTTCTGTCAAGAAGAAGTGAGATTGCACCGAAGTCTGTTGCACTCCTGAAAACGATTCGTAGTGCTGTCCTATCACGAGTCAATGAGGTGAAAATTCTTCCTAACATATCAGTGACCTTTTGCTTATGTCATGCCTGTTTGTGGATGGTGGAGGTGGTGGTGGTGTTAAAACTTTACTAATATGACTTAATTTTTACTTTTTAAAATTTCACAGTAAAACTTAATGTGCTTATGTGAAGAAGTGAAAAGGATGAGGATGAAGAGGCAGAAGAATATGAAGGACACGAAAGGACCACCCATCAATCTAGGAAGCACAAACAAGTGACGCTGAGTTGTGGGTTAAACTTGTGCATTGGTGGCCATCATTGATGTAATCGTCGTCGTTGGTTTACAGGTGTTAGAATGAGTTCTATATCTATGCATATTGTTCTTTTTGCATTTTATAGTTTTTCAACCAGTTTGACAAGTATCCGTGGAGTGTCGAGGAAGTGGAGGCCATTTTTGAAGCACTCGTCTGGCCGCAGGTTGGTTTTTTACTGGGTTTGTAAAGTAACTGAAAGTATTTGTAGCATCCTTTGAACTTAGCGTCAGGTAGCAGTGAAAGGGTTAAGTGTGTTGTATTGTAATTTCATTGTATTGTATCATTCGTCTGTATTGTCCTTGTGACTTGATTTGGGCATTTCATGCATTCATCTTCATTGGTTTACAGGTGTTAGAAAGAGCGATATATGTGTATATATTGTTCTTTTTTGCATTTTGTAGTTGTATAGACCATGAAGAGGCTTTATTGACTTTGTAACCATAATTGCTGGATTAGAATTGGAAATTATAATAATTGGATAAATAAATATATGTCGGTCACAGTATATGTTGTGTTTGTTGCAGCAAATACATATTTTTGTTTGAAAGCTGAAAATTTGGTAACCTTGCTTTTGCCAACAGAGTTGCATCTCTAATATGCTTCAGAGGGATATGATTGAAGTAGGCATGTGGTAAACTAGAAATGACATCACCATCCCTTTCGATTTAATAAGTATTTTGGTGTTGTAGATTGAGAAGTTACCAGTGGAAGGCATTCATAATCCAACTGGTCTTCTACGACTTTGTCTTACCTGGTCAAGTAATTCCAGGTAAGTTAGTCTGTGACACATATACATGTAATTGTAATCAGAAACTTGTAAAGCGCCGCTTTAAGGTAGGGTCATCAGAGACGCTCGTGGCCTGACGTCCCAGAACTGGGGAAATAACATAGAAGCTGTTAAGAATGACATCATGTTGTTTTACATATTGCCATATCTTGTATTATTTTAGGGAAGTTTGTTTTGTATAATGTCACGTCTTGCATTATTTTAACTAAGCTTTATATTAATCAATCTGTAATTTTGATTAATAATGAATTATAAATTAACATTAATATTTGCTGTTAATATGTTCAAAACTGTATACGGATGTGAAATGTGCCAAGTGAGGACGAAAGGTGGATGTCGCTGGTGGTTGTTGATATAGCTGGTCATTGATTTTTCCAGGTATTTCTGTCTGCTGATGAAGTGCAGTCAGAGTCAGCCAAACGTTATTCCTCTTCCGCTTGTCCTTAAACTTCTTGAAGTGAAGAACGTTGAAAAGTCTGTGACAGACGTCGTCATGAATATCGTGGAGAATCTGTTGACGGAGGAGGAAGAGGAGGATGAAGAGGCAGAAGAATATGAAGAGGACAAGAAAGGACCACCCATCAATCCAGGAAGCATGTGGAAGATACCTCTGGATAATGGTACTCAGTTTCATAAGTCCATCATATAATATGAGTTAGTGGGTGGTTGAGAGTCAGTGTCGGTAAGCATTACATGATTCATGATGTTTCAGATGCATCAGGTTAGAGGCCTCTATCCGTCTGACCCATTGAGACACATAAGCTTACGTGTCTCAATGGATCAGACGAATAGATTTCGACTGTAATTTCTTCTGGTAATCTCTTTCCAGGTGTTCCTTATGGCACTGCCATGGTCCTGCTCTTTGCACAGTTCATCATGCCTTACCTGGTTAAGGTGATCAAAGGAATGACTGCAGATTCCGGAAGCAAAAGATTAGTTCCACCAAAACGAGAAATCAGGATCTTATCTTGGTAAGACATTTTGTCACATAATAGCACACTGCTTAATCAGCAAGTTAAGTGCGCTTTTGTATAGGAAATTTCCATGAGTCATCGGGTTATCGATTTGTTTGTGCACATGCAGGTCACA
This sequence comes from Norana najaformis, assembly GCA_964023275.1. Taxonomy (NCBI): domain Eukaryota; kingdom Metazoa; phylum Annelida; class Clitellata; order Crassiclitellata; family Hormogastridae; genus Norana; species Norana najaformis. The sequence goes on from OZ029929.1 coordinate 8,571,346, forward strand.
TGCTTACAGTTAGTGGGGGGTGCCTGACTGCTGCACATCGAAGATATGGTGCGGTGTTGTGGGCAGTTTGATGCCCAATCAGCTGACAACTTTGAAAAATTGTCTACGCATTTGCTCTTTCCTGACTTCAGTCTTTTGGCTGTCAGGAAAATCCCAGCATTTAAAAACAACTTTCACCCAGCTATTTGAATACACAGCCAATGAGGTCATCGGAAAAAAGGTTGTTGCCTTCCATGCCGTCGGGCACAGCTGTTTGTGATACTGTGGAGAATCTGCCTCTGCCTTTATGTTAATTAGCCTCTATACTAATTAGCCTCTAAGCCTCTGCCTTTATGTTAATTAGCCTCTATGCTAATTAGCCTCTAAGCCTCTGTCTTTATGTTAATTAGCCTCTATACTAATTAGCCTCTAAGCCTCTGCCTTTATGTTAATTAACCTCTATGCTAATTAGCCTCTAAGCCTCTGCCTTTATGTTAATTAACCTCTATGCTAATTAGCCTCTAAGCCTCTGCCTTTATGTTAATTAGCCTCTATGCTAATTAGCCTCTAAGCCTCTGCCTTTATGTTAATTAGCCTCTATGCTAATTAGCCTCTGCCTCTAAGGATGCCTATATAAGAGCAGCAGTACAGTCAGCAAAACAGAGGACTGGCAGTCAGCAAGAAGAGTCATCAGCAGCAGACCGTCAGCAGCAGTAGTCGAGTTTGACTCCGCAGTTGTGGTTTAGCCAGTTAGTCGGCCAGATTGAGTTTTTAACCTAGTTTAGTGGTATAGAGGTTAAGTCATTGACATAATTGTACTTCAGTTGTCATGATTGTCGTTTTGAGTTGTGAATAATACATGTTTGAAACTTGAAGACTTTGTGTTCAGCCTCCTGACAGACCACGGGAGCCTTACTCCGCGGACCGACCTCAGAACGGCGCTGGTTAGGTCATCCTGGTGTAGTTTGGACCAGCTGCCTTGAGGAAACACTCGGGGGTCCTTAGTAGCAGCTCCAGAAACGTCACACTACTATAAAAATTTAACATGATAACAGGAGCAGCAGAGTCCAGCTCTAAATGATTTTGCCCCATTTGACAGGATGGTCAACCTGCTATGGCTAGTATGTTATTTGTGTATAGTGGTATGCATGTTAAAGTGATGAATATATTTTGTTTTCTTGTTTGTAGCCTGAGCGCTCACGTAACAGATGCTGATCAGTGTTGTCTGGTGGCCAGTCTCTTACTCCAGATCCTTGGAACACAGAGGAACCTTGGACCGGACACAGAAGTAGATCTTCTGACATCTGTCAAGAACATGGCAGACAAGATTTATCAACCGCTCCAGCTGCTACCGTATGTCCAAGTGCTTAGTCTTACCATAACCCAAAATCTCTCATAACACAAGAATCTGTGCAAATAGGTTGTTTGTTGTTAAGTAGCAGAACCTTGGTCAGCTGATGAATGGTTGGCAGCTGATTTGGTCAGCTAGGTGGTTGATTTGCTTTGCCACCAGTAATTAGATCGCTATTACTTCACACGTCTTCCATGTTTCTTTGTTGGTCATTAGGAGTTATTTTTGGAAAGTGAATGTAGCTGATGAAGTGATTGTTATTGTTGTGGGTTTTCTTGCACAGGATGATGTGGCGCTTGTTTGACTGTCTGACAGAAGCTTCGTCAAGGATGCAGCTTTGTGCTGTCATGACTGTAAGTTTTCCAAATAAAGGCTTCAGTTTGTCACTTTTCGATTATTGCATTTTTCCTGAGATAACAGAAACCAGTTATTATTTTAAAAATTCTTTTGTAACATTTTAGACATAAACAAGAGAAATGTTTTAGAATATACTTTGTATTTTTCCAGTCCTGTTGATTTAAAGAAGGTGTAGAATAATCTAAAGAATAGTGGCAGCGGAGCTAAAGACCAAAGCTTGTTGATGTTGTGTTTATGGTTAATCCTAAAGATCTTTCAGCCTCATGACATGCTTCTGAGAATGATTTGCGAAAGATTCATGGAAAAATGAATGATGATTAAAATGCAAAAGTGATTGAAGGATTTGTAGCAAGTTATCATGTTTAGTTAATCATAAGATATGGTTTGGCTTTTGTTGTTTTAGGTGATGGCAACAAAAGAACCATTGTTACAAAAGACTGCTTCTGTTGTTCACAAGGTTAGTTTGGATTATCAAATGGGCTTCTTATAAAGGCGCTGCACTGTCTCTTCTTTCTGTTGGAAATTCGCAGATGCAGAAAAGTTAGTACTTTACATTTGATATGAAGCAGAAAAACCTTTCATATTTTCATTACCTAATATTTTGGTTTTCCCAAAGCAGCATCTTTGTGAAACTGTTGAAAGTGCTGTGTTACATAGCCAGTTTATCATAACAATATGTACGCATTGGTAGCCACCAGCCAACCGACCAAAAGCTCTGCCATTTAGACCTTTGTGCTAGAAAGCCACCTGAATGGCTGCTTTCTGCTCATACATTTTGCATTGTCAGTCTTCTTTATCACACTTTTTGGCCGATGGTTCGATTTTGGTTCTCTTGCTGCACTTGTTTTAGTGAAAATATGTGTTATGCTTCCCTTCTCTAATGTTCACAGTCTGCATTATGCTGCTGGACTGCCTTCACTGTCTGGTGTCCGCTGCTAAAGTCAGCACTGTGCAGTCTGTTATGTAGCTACATGTAGCACTTGGATGTCATATTTTTTTATGTATAAACAAGTGTATAGCGCCATCTAGGACTTGCTGAAGGCATTGTGGAGTCTCTGAAACATGGAGTCTGGGTGCTGTCCCACCCCGTAGAGGTTTATTTTCTAATTTAAAAGATATATGCTACCTGTTGAGTTTGTGGCTAATTAGTTGATTGATTATTTGTTGCAGCTGAATTCGTGGCAGGAGAATCGGCTGAATGAGCCAGACGATGAGCTGAGAAATGATGGCTACAAGGAGGCGATTCACATCATCCCTGAACCAGAAGTTGATGTCAACTTCCTTCTGATGATTGTTCACAACTGCTGCTACTTCACGAAAACGGTTGGTCTCATCTTTCTTCATCTCTTGTGCCTTCAGCAGCCAATTCAGTTGCTGCGTCTTAGGTGCTCCATCCATTTTCTTGCTTCTTGTTCAGCAAAAGATTACCATCAATTTGGAGCTTTATAAAACTCTAAGCTCTGACCTACTACAGTACTTCAAATCGGTCCTCATTCCCCAGACCTGTTTGTTATTCAACCAGGTCATCTGATTGCTTTTCTCTGGTCGCACCTAGGACTGGACTAAAAATTTTAGATTTCTCTGGACCTAAATTTTAGAACTCTCTTTCTGCATCTTTTCTTTTTGCTCAGTCTGTTGTATCATTTTGGTCTGAACTTAATACTTACCTTTTTCAAATCGTTTTTCCACCATAGGCTGCCGCTGTCTTTATAGACTAACTTTCTGGATATTGTCCTGATTGTGGCTTATGTGTGGTGCACCATCGGTTGATGCCTTGTGCTTTAGCTAACTAACAATGTTCGTTTTCGAAATGAGGGCCAAATGACCTGATTAACACTTAGCTGAAAAACGTGAGGCTTTTAGTTATTAAGATGTTTTTATGATTTGCTTTTCAAATGACAGCCAAATGACATGAGCAGCGCCTGCCTGAGCAAAGTCATCCTGAAGTTGGCGGAACAAGAAACGAAGTCCGACATCTTCCAGGAAGTCGTCATTCGACATCTGCTTCCTCTCGTCAAACTGAAGCTCAAGGTCAAAGATAAAGTAAGCAAATTCTGAAATTTCTTTTACTTCTGGGAGAAATTAGTCATCTGCTTGGTATGATAGAAAATCGATCTTGATTTGTTCTTGTAGTTCTTTTTTAGTTGAGTGCTTGACTTGTGTGTGTGTGTATGTAGGTAGTAAGACAGTTATGCTGATTGTCATCAGTTCTCCAGCAGTGGACTAAGTTCTCCAGTGATGGAGCTATATAAATCTACTTATTCAGAAAATCATTCTTTGCTTCAACAAAGCCAATTATTTGTTGCATTATCATACCCGTTTCACTCTTCAGTGTTGCACTCTGTACTGAGACGGTGAATAGTTTTTTCTTCTTCTGTTATCTTCTGTTATTAATTTAGGTTTTATATTTTACATCTATATTTATGTAACTAATGTGATGTCATGTCACAACGTCATCGTCGCTTCGCGACGGTTGACTACATGTACGGACTATCCTCTCCCAACGCCATCTGTCTCGCACGTAGCGTTCACCATCATCGTGCCCGACAGGCCAGTCCATGCCATGAAATTGTCAGTCCAACTTATTCTTGGTCTTCCACGTCTTCTATTTCCCTCGACGAGACCCGACATAACGCCAGCTTCAATAGTGTCCTGAGGGTGTCTCATTACATGACCGAAGTAACGCAGCTTGCGCGCTTTAATCTGTCCCAACAGTTCGCTTTTTGTTCCAGCCAGTTGATAGACTCGTTCTGTGGTCAGCTTTTTTGTCCATGAAATCCGCAGCAACTTTCTAAGACATCCGTTCTCAAACGCCTGGATACGCTTTTTCTTTCTTCATCGTCCATGCCTCGCATCCTTACGTTGCCACTGGCAATGTGATGTGCACTTTGCTAACTCATAGGATCATCAGCATCCACTGTAAATAGGCGCAATAACAATAATAGTAGTAGTGGTGGTAGCAGTGGTAGTAGTGGTGATAGTAGTAGTATTAGTAGTAAAAATAATAATAATATGAAACTACATTTCTAATATTTCTATATGACAAGAGTAGTGGAATAGTCAGAGATTTGTTCTTTTGTATATGTGTTTTATAATTAATTAGATCTGGATATGAACTTGAGTTGCAACTGTTGAAGACACCACTCAGCCTGAAATTGAAATTCCAAATTGAAGCGATGTAGGAGCCGCATGTTCTGTTGTCTGAAGATGATCACGTTTGATTTATGAGATGAACGCTGTTCTTGTGAAACAGTTACACTGTCTTATGCTACATATCGTCCTGTGTTTTGATTTTCTGTCCAGCTCTGCCGTAGTGTCTTTGTGGAGAAACTGCGCCTGATGGTCCTTCACTTCACAGACTGTTCGCATTTCATCAGTCTGCAACGTCTGCTTAACGAAACTGACAGAGAACGGGACTTCTTTCTGAACTTGATTCACATTCAGGTAAATTTAACCCTATTCGGGTGACATGAATGCTGGGTTGGTATGGTGGCTCATTGCTGGGCCTAAATGGGTACCCTTGCAGCTGCATGCCCAGGTAGTAAATTTGCGTGCAGATTCCTAGTGGTGATATTAGTTTGTTTAACCCTCTAAAGGCATTGCGTCCTTTTTAGAGGACTGTTCCAATTTCTGCCACCAATTTGTCACCCCTACAGTTTTTTGACATTTCTTTGTTCTGTGCACCCCTTTGTTATCATCAGTTGTGTCCCCTCTCGAAAGCATTGACGTTTCTATGATTCTGGCAACCTTCCCATTCTTGCGTCATCTGGATCAAAACTTTGAAACCTGCAAGTAGACATCAAGAAATGGTGGTTGACAGTCAAATTTGCAATCAATGTAGCCGTTCGAAATGCTTGGCTTTTTTGTCATTCGTCAGAGGCAACTGGCTGTAAGCTGTGCAGTTGAGTTGTAGTTTAATTATGCTGCAAAGTCGCAGTATTATAGATTTGAAATATCAACACGGAAAATCCATGTGAAGAATAAACACTAAACGTAGAAAGGAGGATAGTTTTTAAATCTGCTCCTGTAATTTTTCTATTCCCTGAATTGTAAAAGGAATTAAAATTATTATGTGGTCAAGTTGCTGCCTGCCTAGTGCCAAAATCATTGTCTTGGGGCTTGAGCTCAGTGGCTTGATGACACTTCATCCAGCCTTACAAGAATGCTCCCTATTTGCTTTCTTCCTTTTAAAAATTTTCTTTCAGAAAAATGTAGTTTCTGAGTTAGTTGAGGCTTTTCTAGATAACATTTTACATAGGCTAGCATGTTCATTACAGTTGTTGAGGCTTTTCTTGTATGTTGATAGGCGCATCGTCAGGCACGAGCAGTTCAGGATCTGGCTGAGTTTCTGCAGCACAACAAGTTGCCGTCATCCGTGCTGATATCCTACCTGATGCCACTTGTTATGGCAATTCTTAGGAATGATGATGACTTTTCAACACAGCATGTCCTTCGTGACTTTACGATCAAAGCGCTTGGCAGTCTGTGCTTGTGCCTTCCTTGGGAAAGCTACTGCACGACATTACTGTCTTGTCTCCGTGCGCTTCTCAAGGGAGCGCAAAGCACAAAGCTCAACGTCAGGTAGTCAAGGATTTCTGAATTTGCATTCGGTTGCATTAGGGTTGTTTGGGCAAATACAGCTTTTTATAAGGTGTTGGATGTGGTCAGAAATTGTGCCTGGATTACATTTTTTAATTGGCTTCTTGAGTCTTTTTTTATAGTGATGATGAAGATGATGAGAATTATGATACAGTTTATGTGTAGACTTTAGATTATAATATTAGTCACTTGCCCCATTGGCATAAATATGTTCAAAGTGGATTGTAGTGTTGTCAGGAAAGACCCGTTCCCATCTGACTGTTAGCTACGTACTGTGTTCCTGTGTTTTGTGTTGGCAAGGAATTAGTCAGATGGGTGTTATCTGTCTCAACCAACTTCTGTGTATGATGCAATGGCGAGCTGGTTGAACGCTTGCCTTGTAGCACAGAGGTTGCCAGTTCAAGCCTCTTCTGAGGCAGTCACAGCGAAAGAACTTTGAGCATGAAAAAATGTTTAACACACATTTTTAGCATCAGCTAATATCTTATCCTTGAATATCCGTGCTATATAAATATATGAAAGACATTTGCACGAATGTAATGTAAATTCTATTAAAAATAAATTAATAAATTTCTTGTTTTGCTTTCGTAGGATTTTGGTGGCGATTTTAAACAGTTTCCACTTTGACCTCCGTAATTCACAATTCAAAGCTGACTCACCTTATGCTGGTCAGTCTCAGTAGTCATTATCTCAACTATAATAACCATAAATTTACTGTTTTCTTATTCATTTGGTTCATCTGCTTATAAAAACATAATTAAATAACATAAACTGCAATTTCTTGAAAGCAAGCTGTTTGACAGCATTTTTATGGATTAAACTGTATTTTTAGTACAAGTAAAAAGTTTATCCCATGTATAATAGGTTTTGAAAAATAAGATTATTAGGTGCACTTTGTAATCAGAGGATTTGTACCTTAACTTAACTTGGAGAGTAGCAGTGGTAAGAGAAGGAGCTAATGATCTGTTGGCATATGATGCAAAAGTGATAAAAAGCATACAAACTGTCTTTCTGTCCATGCATTGTCAATTTAACGTAATGTGTAAGGACTGTTGAGTTCTTTTTTGATGGTAGGTAGAAGGATTTTGCGTCAGATATATGCAACCTATTGTAACTTCTGCTGTTGTGTGATATCTTCGAGGGAACTAAGAATTTCTGTTGTTCTTTTTGGATCAACTAATTTGTGAATTTGTTAAACTTTCAGACAAATTGAAGACCAAAGTGAATGATGAGGTTAAGGAAACTGAAGCAGAAGGTGAAGAAGATGTGTCTCCTGTTGCTGAAGATGCTGCTGAGCAAATGGACATTGATGAGAATGATGCCGTGGCCACTGTTTCCATGGATACGACTGTGGCTGATGCTGGTTCTCCGGAAGAGGATGCAGATGCTAAGAAGATGGATGTCTGTCCTGCAGGTCGTGCCACTTACATCCATCGTACGATCATGATGAAAATTCTGCCACAGCTTCAGAAATGTTTAATGGCAAAGGTGAGAAACACAAGAGGGGCACAGGATGGAGGCACAGACACAGGTAGACTGATGAAATTGGTCTGTATCCCTGACTCTCTGCTTCAGTCTGCCTGTCTGAGCATTACTTTGGCAGACTGAGAATGTTTTTGTTTTTCAGAGGTTGTTGAGATCCCATCTGTTATCTACTAACCATTAAAATTTTGTGTTTACTGTCTCGGCATTCATTTATTCATTATTGATTATTATTCATCATCCATTTATTATTGGACCCTTGTTAGCGTTGACATTTGACATTGTAAAGCACCCTTGGCGTAGCTTGCTGCTGACGATACTTTATAAATTGTCATGATTACAGTGACAATTGCAGGCACTCTTAAACATTCATTCAGACACGTATGGCTGTTCAACCTGGTGCAGCCTTTGGATAAAGACACAGATGCAGAGAGACCAAGACATACCTAGAGAGATTAACGAATGTATCACTAGATGATAACTGAGGCATAAGGGGGATGTAAATAGTAGATGCTTAGATGGGAAGATGCTTTGTCATTAGCCTGTATTGTATTATAAATGTAAGAAAACACGGTAAAAGTGAAATAAAACATTGCGTGTTTATTCCAGGCGAAGAGTGATGATGAGCACAAGATGGCTCGAACGGAGAAGGTCGCCGAAGACATCGAAATCCTGCGAGTGCCACTTGCAGTCGCAATGGTCAAACTGCTCAAAGTTCTTCCAAATGCAGAGCTAGAGAAGAATCTCTCAGGGTCAGGATTTCCTTCACTAATTATAGCTAAGTATAACTCATGTTTATCTGATGTAATAACAAACACCATTTTGAGATTGGTATAAATTGCAACATTTTAAAGAGTTTTTTTTAAATTGGTAGGTTATGCTGTTCATGCCAGTGTGAAGTTTAGCACATGGCGCTTTGCAAATGTGTTGTGGTACTGTCATGTTGTGGTACTATGTCATAATGATAATGTGATGTCGCTGCTTTTATGAGGTTGGCATAAATTTTACTAGAATGTGTTTCTCTTTTAGCCAGTATTTGTCATGTTGTGGTACTATGTCATGTTGTGGTACTGTGTTACGTTGTGGTACTATGTCATAATGATAATGTGATGTCGCTGCTTTTATGAGGTTGGCATAAATTTTACTAGAATGTGTTTCTGTTTTAGCCAGTATTTTTGTCATGTTGTGGTACTGTGTCATGTTGTGGTACTGTGTCATGTTGTGGTACTGTGTCATGTTGTGGTACTGTGTCATGTTGTGGTACTATGTCATAATGATAATGTGATGTCGCTGCTTTTATGAGGTTGGCATAAATTTTACTAGAATGTGTTTCTCTTTTAGCCAGTATTTTTGTCATGTTGTGGTACTGTATCATGTTGTGGTACAATGTCAGAATGATAATGTGATGTCACTGCTTTTATGAGCTTGGCATAAATTTTAGTAGAATGTGTGTCTGTTTTAGCCAATATTTGTGTCATGTTGTGGTACTGTGTCATGTTGTGGTGCTGTGTCGTGTTGTGGTACTATGTCAGAATGATTTTGTGATGTCACTGCTTTTATGAGCTTGGCATAAATTTTAGTAGAATATGCGTCTGTTTTAGCCGGTATTTGTGACTTACATACGTGACCTTGTTTGTTTCAGAATTCTGATGAAGGTGATTCGATTCCTTCAGTCAAGGGCAAAGGAGATCCGTCTGATCTCGTATGACACCCTAAGGAACATCGTCATCTCGCTTGGCCCGTTCTACCTGAAGCACATCATCACCGAGTTGAAACTGATGTTGACGCGAGGTTATCAGGTACGAACAGAATAGGACCTTGTATTTGGCTTCGCTGGTTTGCTCAGTTACAAGAAATAGACGAGTTAATTTTGTTGGTGCCAAATTACGTTGCAAAGACTTACTCTTCTGTTGCAGGTGTGACCTGTCATTGCAAGCTCATGAAGTTTCTCTGATGTTCCACTATGTGTGTTGCTGAATTGAGTACTGCATTCACTTCTGAAAAATTTGGCACTTTTAGTATAGGTCAGGGCACATGAAAAGGATGAAAGTGCCTCCCAGCACTTCATGTTGAGTTTTAATTTCAGTGTGAAGTAATGTATTTCTTATATTTAGATGTAAATAATTAAATACTAATTTCTTTATTCTACATTACTTTAATTCTTTACTATATTTTACTACATTACTTACTTACTTTGATTATGTGTATTATGCAGCTCACATTGAAATGTGATTTGTTTGATACTTTGTAATCTTGTGAGTTGTTATCGATCTTTTGGCTATAGCTTCACGTTTTGTGCCACGCCATCTGGTGTCTTTTGGATGAATCTCAAAAGCAGAATGCGGCCAATTTGGCCGCAGGGAAGAAGCCATTCATTCAGCCAGGAGACGTTGACTCGTGTGTCGGCATTCTCACGCAGGTAAATGAGATGTTTTCATTAATATGATTTTCATGCCGGATGTATACTTGACCCCTTGAGGTTAGAAAATTTTCAGAGGTGAAGAATTAAATCTGAGTGGCAACTATGCATCAAGTTATAAATAATGATTAATTATTTCTGTTTGTATACTCAGTGTTACTTGTCAGGGTTAATTTTTATGGTTGAGCCTCGGTAGATGGCGTGAGCAGAGGTGAGCATGTGTGCGATTTGGAAGTCCATGTGTTCAGGCAAGAGAGGGGTATGAGCTTGCATGGAGTGAGATGTACTTGTATGTCTGTTTGTGTATAAATTTTAAGTTGTTCGGTGGTAATTAAGTCTTCAAAGTGATGATTGTTGATGGGTTTAGACAGAAACTGCATATTAAGGTGATCGTGATTGTTCTTTAATAGAGAAGATTTTAATACAGAATTGGAAAGAAAATGGCATTTGTGTTTGTAGAGATAGGCCACGCTATCTCGTGCAATAGATTATATTTAGTGTATAAGGATAGTGATGTTAGTCTATGAGATTAGGGGCTGACAGTTACCTTTGCTTTCAAATCTTACGAGTTAAACAGCGTCACCATTGTCTCATGCTGTGATGTATGCTATTTAATATTGTAGTGTAATGACATTTTTCTAAAGCAGTTGCAATTTAAGGAGTTGGTTTTTCATATGATGTGATTGTACTTCTTTAGGTATTCAACATGGAGCTGTTTCATGAAGTAGCAGAGGAAAAGCAGGTGGAGGAAATAGCGGGAAAGCTGTTTGAGGCCAAGCGAACAAGAAGTGGAGAATCATATGGCTTACTGGCCGCTTTTGTCAGTGAAGATAGTTTCCCAGTTCTTATTTCATCTCTGAAGAAGGTTAGAGCAGCTTATTCAGTCCACTTAATTTTATGTTTAAAACAAAGGATTTTTATGCTGCGGTTAATGTTTTGATGCTAGGTCTTCAGTTGGTTTTGATTCCTGTTGTTGCATGGTGTGGTGCATTTGGTTTTCGTTTGTTGAGAATGTGAATAAAAACTGTCCTGTTGTGCAGTTGCCACAGTGTTGCAAAAGTGCAGTTGGAAAACTGCTTGGCCCTGGCTTAGGGAGAAGGATCTGTGAATTTTTGGCTTTATATACTGTAGGATAGGGCCCATAAGAAAACATCATGGAAATACCCACCACCCTTTGGTAGGAGTCTTTTATTAGAGAGAGAGGAAGCATTGGGGTCATTCCAGCTCATCTCAACCAATTGCCTCCCACCTAACCTTGGAATTGGTTGAAATTTTAACTACATGTTGCAAGATGTATTGGATGGAAAAGCCCAAAGTTTTTCTGCAATATTTAAAATACTTTCCAATTTTGGGCTTTTCCATCCAGTACATCTCTGCAGCGTGTGGTTAAAATTTTCAGCCAATTCTAAGCTGGTCGAATTGGTTGAGTTGAGCTGGAATGACCCATTATTGTGCTCATCATTAAACCATGGACTGTACTTCAGAGAACCAGTGCTGATACATGTAATGAATGAACAACTGCCGTGCTTTTCTTTGCAGTACTTTGATGAGAAGCAACTATTTTATGTTAGTTCTTGCAGAAAAATGAGTGATTTTGTTCTGCAACTGTCTGAATCTCCACTGACAGTTGAACATTATATATTCTGCCTTTTGTTCTAGGTCCTGGAAACAACTCACAGTCACAAAATTGTTAACACAACGTCTAACGTTCTGACAGCGATTCTTGGTAGTGCTGTCGAAAATGCTGGACTTTCTCTTCGATTCCTCATGGAATTCATTCATGCAGTCACCTCCAGTGCACTAACAACATTTAAGTCAACTGGGTAAGACAGTAAGCTGCTGTTTTTGAGACCTAGGCAAATCCGTAATCACTGTAACATTTAAGTCAACTGAGTTCTTATTTTCACAATCATTATACTTGTTCTAATAATACACCAGCGGATGTCTCTGTCAAACATTCATTTGTATTAACTTGCTCAGTAACAGTATTGACAAGAATTGTTTAAAAGTGCTGACAGTCAAGATTTGACGTTGTCCTATTGTCAGTGTGTCAGGGATTCAAATCCCAGTCTACTGAGCATAACTGAAATCTGGTAGTTGGATTACTGTTGTTATATTTGCAGCACAGCAGAAAGACCTGTCAACTGCTGCCTTATAGGAATAAATTAATTAACCTTAAAAATTATGTTTTAGAGAATCGAAAGAGGGCCAGTCAAAACCTGACCCAAGACTGCAGCCGCCGAGCTGCCTGCTGCTGAAACCAGCACCACCTAGAGGAGGAAAGAAGCCAAAGACGGATGCCAGAGCCAATCTCCATGTTCTCATTGACTTTGGGTTTCAGGTAATTTTTTGGTTCTGTTATTCCGACGCAATGGTGCTGTCTAATGGATGGGCCATCAGTCAATGGTGCCAAGCAGTTGTGAATTAAGATTTGTTTGTGGTTCTGACACAGTTACCTGGTGAAGCAAATACCATCTCTGCAAGTGGTTCATGTGATTATTTGCAGTATTACGGATTATTTATGATAATTTCACGCCTCTTCACATGCTGTTACACATCTATGGAACTCACTACCACCAGCTTTGAAGGATTCTTCTCTTTCTGTGATTCCTGTTCACAAACAATTGAAGACTTATCTTTTTCCAGTTACCCGTGTTTTTTGTTGTGAATTCATAAATTAGTGCAATATAAATATCTGATTAATAATGATAATTATAATTTTTGAGACGTAGCCGTTCTAGATGCTCATTAATGTCTCCAGACTAATTTTTTCACCATCTGAGGGATTATACCTACCTCGGGTAAAAAATAATAATGTTAATAGAACTGAATTATTGAATAATAGCTGCAGAGTGATGATCTTTAAAATGATCCATCAAAACTCATTCAGAAGGTTTTTGGCAGAAGCAAAAATGTAATAGTTACGCATAAATGTCAACATTTGTGATCTACATTTTTTGTTTTACTTTTCAGCTGCTTCACAGACTTTTGAATCAGAGTCGAATTGTTGTCACCGACCGAACTCATCTGGAATTACTTGATCCGTTTGTTGCACTGGTGACTGCCAGTCTCGATAGCAAACATGTCAAGGTATCTTGCGTCTGACCTTGTTTCATATCTCTGTTAATCACCCAGTGGTTAATACCTGGTAATGTAAGGTCTTGGGCATTTATATAGCACCCTTAGAAGACTATTGGCAGCAGGATGACAATATGAACAGATGCAGTGAAAGAAAAAACCTGAGAAGTGATGTTAGATACTGAGAGGCCTTAGATTACATATTGGTTTCTCTGGCATGTTGGATTTTGACCGGGATTCTCTAAAGATTTGCGATTTTAGCTGTTTTTACTTGAAGAATTGACCATTGAGAGATACCTTTGCGTTATGATAACGGTGCAGTAGAATTTGTGAGAATGGATACATAAGAGTGATATGCTGTCTGATTGCAGATTCCAGACAGTATGTGTTTGTCATGTAATGTACACCTTATTCCAAGTGCTCTGTTGAAATCAGTATGTAAGGTTTCTTTGTTGATGTGTTGCATAATTTCTTGTTTTGTTTATCTGTAGGTGACATCTTCAGCATTGAAGTGCCTGTCCAAGATCTGTGAGTTGCCTGTTCCGTCTCTGAGGAGACACTTCCGTGCGATCACCAATCACCTGTTCGTTCTGCTGCAGGGCTACACAGTCGCGGGCTCTGGCAGTGGACAGAATGAAGAGATGGTCGCCTGGGCCTTCAAGGTACCATATTATACTTCTTTGAGAAAAATTCCTGCTTATCATAAACAATAAACATGGCATAAACGATAAACATGGCATAAACGATAAACAAGGCATAAACAATAAACATATAATCTATAAACGTGGCAGCAGTGGCAGTTTGAAATTGCTTGCATTGTCTCTTAGGAGGTTACTGCTAAGAAGATTACTGCTACCTTGTCATACAATAAATACAATTGTCACTCACTACATTTATCATCATAATCTTTTCTCTGTGTCTCCTGCATGTTTGATTTGGTGTGTAGCACAGATTTAATATGTAATGTCTGCTTAAGTATGCACGTCTGCACACCAGAGACTCCGTGTAGCGTGATTTGTTATAACAGATTCTGATAAAACACGGCCAGTGACATGGATCCCTAATTTAGTTCACCTTTAGAAAAAGACCTCGTAACACAACAAGGGGTTTCTTGTGTATTTATCTATGCGTGTATGTCTTTGACTCTGAATTGTATTTATGTATCTGGCTATTTATATAGCACCTTTTAAGAACCTCACAAATACACTAAAATGCGGCTTTCTAACAGTTCCAGAAAGGTGCGATTTAATGAGTTGAAAATGTTTCTTGAGCTGTTTCTTTGGGAAAAGTACGCATTTTCCGATGAAGGTTGTTCCAAGAGGCCCATCCGATACATGAGAAAGCACAGTATGCCCGCATCGTTGTGGGGGAGCGTGGAACCATCAGGTCTCCATGGGCCACTGAATGCAAAGATAGATATAATATAGCACCTATTAGGAACTTATTGCAATTCTGTTAAGTGATGGCAATATATAATATCATGCTTCGTAAACATTCATGTTGACTTGTTGAGCATTTTCCTTGTGATGCAGAGTGTATGGTTTAAACCATTAGATTTGATTACATTTATTTATAGGCAATTACTGCCCTCATAAAGCATCAGCGTGGAGTTCAGATTACGTCCGAACAGTTGCACGTTTTGCTGTTGTATGCTGAACAGGACATAAACGACTTCACTCGCCACGCCACGGCATTTCCTTTGCTCAGCGTAAGTCAGAGCAGTTTCTTCTTCTGTCCGCTCACGACTCGTTCTTCAGAATGATCACCACTGCAATTTTGTTTCAATTTAGATTTAAGAAGTAAATAGCACAAGGTTGTGGGCTGCATGATTTCTAAGGCAGTAGTATCTAGGGCTCAGTACCAAATACTTCAGGTAAAGTTGATTCACTGTATTACTGTGAGGAAAGGTTTTCATGTTTCTGGGTTCTTTCAATCCCAAGGTGAGAAAAATTCTTTTGATGGAGGAGCGTAAAATCTACCATTACCTTACCCTTTCATAATGCTACTAATGTTTATACTAAAAAATTTTATTACTGACTGAGTCTTCTAATTTTGCTTTAACAGGCTATAATTGCCCGTAAACTGGACGCAAAAGAGTTGCTGCAGATCATGATTCACCTGGAACTGATGTCCATCCGTGAAATTCCCGAAGTCCAGTCAAAGTGTCGTAAGGTAAGCTACCATCTTATGCTCTGTCTCTTTCTCATCAACTTCTCTTATAATCGATGGCTTGTACAGTCTCTGCCTCTACATTTTTATCATGGACTGGTAACAAATCCAGATTAATAAATGCATAAATAAGTTAATTAAATAATCAGGCAAACTACTTTAATAATCGAAATACTCTGTACAGTGTTGTATATTTGTAGGTGATCTCTTCATATGTTCTAAACTATCCGCTCAAGGATAAGCAACTGGAGAAGCATCTCGATTTCTATGTGACACAGTTGTCTTGTGAATTCATGTCTGGACGACAAGGAGCGATTGAAATGCTGAAGGACTTCTTCAAAAAGTTTCCACAGGTTTGTTAAGTAAATACTGTTTCTTTCTTGGCAACATCTTGTGACTAATTGATCAATCACTACAGAACATAATTGTTAGCCATTCTTCGCATGGTAGTTGTGTGAAGACATGGACTATGAACAGTCACAAGACTTTGGCGCCTTCAACTTGGTCTTGGACAGGATTAACTATGAGTCAGTTACTGAGGACAACTGAAGGTAGAATCACCTGGAGGTGGACGGTTCATGGTGGGGCCCAACTTCAGATCGAAGATGCCTGAAGACAAGACTAGATAACGTGGCATTATGTCCAACCTAGAGCAGGTTGTTGCGATAAGATTAAATCAGTTTACAGTCAGGTGGTGACATGATTTTTCTAGATCTTTAGTTTCTGAATGTCTTTCACTGCTTTCATACTTGTAGGTCTAAAGTTCTTGTGTAATTAATTCTTTGTTGAATCAGGTCATCTGTAAGAAATGATTTTCTTTTTGGATTGCTGTAGCTGAGTTAGTTATCAGTGATCTTTTGACTTAGGACTATAATGAATTTCTCTGAGGACCATTATCGATAGCAACATTTAGAGGTACTTTACTTTATCTTACTTACATTGTCATATGTTGCAATTCTGCTTTAAGTTTCTGTTCTCCTGTTGTAGGAGATTCATTTGAAGTGGATTGCTGTAGTTCTGGATGCATTTGTTAGGTTTTCTTGTGAAATTTGCTTTATTTCTTTTGTGTAGGAAATTCTCTCTCGGTGGAAGTTCAAGTTTTTCCTTCCGCTTGTGCAGTCGTGTGTCGAAGATGTTGACTGTCGTGAGGCTTTGCTGGATCTGCTCAGACAGTTCCTTGCACGGGTAAGATGCAGAAAAAGTTCTGTCTGATACAGATTAATGGACTTCTATATGTGGCAAAAAAGGAACATATGCTTCATTCACTATATTAAGGCATTCGATTGCATTGATCATGAGTTGATGTGGAAAACCTTAATAGAAATGGGAATACCAAGGCACTTGATACAACTTCTCAAGGGATTGTACGAAGAACAGATTGCGGTAATAAGAACTGAATTTGGAGATACTGAAAGAATCAAAATAAAGAAAGGAGTGAGGCAGGGATGCATTCTGTCCCCATTCCTATTTAACCTATATGCAGAAAGGATAATGAGGATGGCGGAAATGGATGGAGCAAAAGAGGGAGTAAAGATAGCGGGAAGAACACTGAATAATCTGAGATACGCAGATGACACAACACTATTAGCAGGTAAAAAAACAGATCTGGTAGAACTTATAAGAAGGCTGAAGAGAGAGAGCGAGAAAGCAGGACTATACTTCAATATAAAGAAAACGAAGATCATGACAACAGCTGAGGAGGGCAGTTTTATGGTGGATGGAGAGGAATTAGAGACGGTAACAAGCTTTACATTCTTGGGATCAGTAGTAGAAAGAGAAGGAAAGTGCGATATGGAAATAAACCGAAGGGTGGCGATTGGAAAAGCCGCAATGAATGGATTAGAAAAAATATGGAAAGACAAACATGTGAGCACAGACACGAAAAAAAGATTGGTGAGGGCCTTGATTATACCAACAGTAACATACGGCAGTGAGACGTGGACAATGACCAAGAAAATAGAGAAAAAATCAATGCTTGTGAAATGTGGATATGGAGGAAGATGCTGAGAACATCATGGACGGAGAAAAGGAATCATGACGGTCGCTAGAGCTCAAAGAGCTGACAGCACAAGGTGACAAGGTGATATGTGGCAATTGGACCTATTGCATGAATGGGCTGAATTGCGGAAAATGAATCCATGTGACAGAAATCAGATCTTTTGAGGGATAATTGGGCTGGAAGAGCCAAGGTAGATGAAGACAGTGAGCATGGCAGCAATGAGACTGATGTCTTCCTTGACTTTATCGGGAATGGTCATGAGAAGAGCAGTGCTATGTGAGTTAAATGTTTGGGTTTGGCAGAATAATTCTGGTGTGATATGGGTTTTGTGAGTTAGTGGTATTTGTAATTGTAATCTAGAATTTATACAGCTGCACCTCAAGATAGACTCATCAGAGGGCTGATGTCCCAGAGTTAATAGGGAATAATGCAGTCTTCAAGGCGTCCAACTGGTGTGATTGCAAAGGGGTCATGTCTCCAGCTGAAGTGATTCCAATATTTGAAATTAAATGCAACACTGCCAAGTGTCAGGCCATAATAATTTTTAAAATTAAATGCAACACTGCCAAGTGTCTGGCCATAATAATTTTTAAAATTAAATGCAACACTGCCAAGTGTCTGGCCATAATAATTTTTAAAATTAAATGCAACACTGCCAAGTGTCTGGCCATAATAATTTTTAAAATTAAATGCAACACTGCCAAGTGTCAAGCCATAATAATTTTTAAAATTAAATGCAGCACTGCCAAGTGTCAAGCCATAATAATTTTTTTAATCAACTGCAAAACTGCCAAATGTCAGACCATACAAATTTTTTTAATTAAATGCAAAACTGCATATCTGGGGGCCATGAACAGGTGAAATGGGGCCGTCAGAATTGGTAAGGGGCTGTCAGTAATGGTGAGGGTGCATATTCTGTTTCTGAACCCATGTGCAGCTGTGGATTGAATTAGCAAAGTGCTCTCTGTTTGTTGTTTCAGCTGGACAATGCAATACGAGACGAACTGATCAGCTGCTGTTTTACAATGATGAAAGACAAAACGGTCAGTTAATCGTTTGGCAATTATCACTCATGCACACGTACAGTCGCAATACTGCTTAGAAGTTTGTAAACAAGTTTGTTACCGTTACCTGTTTACATGAGTGACTTTCTGTTTGACAGGCTGGAGTTCTTGTAAGTGGAGCAATGGCAATTGGGTGTATTGTGGAGGTGGAGAAAGATGGCTTCCGACGTCACCTGGAGTCACTTCTTCCACTCATTCAGGCACAGATCTGTCCAGAAAACAACCTTGCTGTATGTACAGGATTAGCCTAATAAATTATTGTAATAATAAAATAATATGTATTATAATGAAAAAAATAATAATACTAAAACACCTGTTCGTCTGCATTTGGGTGGTCTTTAGCGGTCGCTTTTGTTTTGGTCTCGATTCAAATCTCGGTGCATCACGTCAGAGTGAGAATTCTTGAAATTGTAGGTGATGTCTTGTTATTCGGTTGCGTTTTTTTTTGCAAAAATAGCCTTTAGCCAGTTTCTGAGGTGCACAGCTGCAAATGCATTTATTAAATATGCAAGTCTATGTAATTTTTGAGTCCTGATTTTTATCCTGTTGTTTTAATCAAAGATTTATACAGCACCATTTCAAGTGAGACTCATCGGAGGTGCATCTGACCTAAAGACAGAAAACCAGGTTCAAACAAATAGTTTTCAAGCGCTTTTGGAATAGAGTTATAGAAAGACCAAGGAGCTTTTGGAATAGGCAACCTATTCCAGAAAGTTGGACCAGTCGCAGCAAAGCTTCTATGCTGTACCATGGAAGTTGGGCCTGAGTGTAATTAGGCTCTTATTGTAGCTATCATAGATCTTTCTTTTCCCAGTTCTTTTCAACAACTCATTTGTTATGTGCTCCATCCAACCAACTTTTCCATCCTCCTCCAAGGTCAATAAATTCTAACTTGCTTATTTTTGCCTGAGAGGTTGTGGTGTCTCTTAAGTTGTTGAAGAATTGTGATGCGACAGGTTGTGAGGATTTTAGTCACTGAATTCAGATGATTTCTGTACAGGAGATTGATGTTCTTTACTTCAACCTCAAACTGCTCTTCAAGATCTTTACAGAATGTGAAGTCCTGCGAAATCCTAAATTCACAGAGTCACTTAATGGCATTTGGGGTAAACATCTTTCGTTTTCCGTCATTTTTTTTGGAATTCACACTTTTTAAAGTAGTTTGTATACAGAGCTGCAAAGTATAAATTCTTGTCTGTTCTGCTGTTGAGAAACCCAAAGTACTGTGTAAATGTCAGCAGTTGGATTATGTTTTATCTACACTTGGAAACTGATCTTTCTCTTTAACTGGTTGGGAGCACTCCTGAAAAATAGGTATCTAGAAGGGGCAATATATAAACATCCTTAGTGAATGTGTGAATGAATTGCATTATTGTTTTGATTGCAGAGTTCATTGGAAGTCATCTGAAGCATAGTTCAAGTTTGATTCAGCTGAAGACGGGGCAGCTCTTTCTTAAGCTCTTTGAATCATGGACAGAGACGGAAGTCATTGAAGCTCAAAAGTCGAAAAAGTCAAAGGAATATCTACTGATGGATACGGATTCTAAAGTCAGTTACAACTTTAAGTTAATTTCTTTCACCATAGCTTTTAATCATTTGCATATTTTGTTGCCACAGCATAGAAAGAACGGAGGAAAGTGAGGAAGAGGAGGAGGAGGAGGAGGAAGAGTAGGAGTAGAACGAGGAGGTTCATAAACGAACAGAGCAATGTCTCAGATAAACTTAAGGGGATTATACAGATTTTCATTTGGAGGAGAAAGACATCTTCTTCCACTCATTCAGGCACACAGATCATTTCAGAAAACAACCTTGCTGTATGTACAGGATCAGCCTAATAAATTGTTGTAATAATAACTGTTTAGTTTGGTTTATATTTCTTTTTGTTTCATGTTCTGGTTTGGTATCTGCTTAGTTTATATGTGCTTTATAAAGGCTGGACTCAACTGCTTTGCAAATGATCTTTTGTTTTAGTTGTACGAGCTTTGTGGGTCATTCTGTCACCAGTTTTCGGCTCCAGAGATCAGCCGAGACCTAGCTTCAACAGTAAGTCAAAACAGTCTGCGTCCTATTTCAACCAAAACAGCATTTACATAAAATGCAAAAGCAGCTTGAAAGTTCAGCAAATTACAACACATGCAGTGTTTTATAGGCTTTTGTTATATGAAGAAATTCCCTATGGAACGAATTTTCCAGAATCCATTGAGACGTAGTAGATGAATTTGATACTGGCAAATTGGAAACGCTGTAAACTAACCGCTCGTCTGTTTTCAGGTGATGTGCAATCTATTGTTCCTCGGTCGAGTTTTGCTGCTGAGGTCAAAATCACTGAAGATGCAAGAAGGAGAGGAAGCTCTTCCTAAGGCGTCATTTAACTGGCTGCTGAAGCGTCTTTGCAAAGAAGTAAAAGAAGAAATCCAGAAGAGGAAACGAGAATCCATCATTAAGGTAACTATTTTACATTTATCGTGTAATGATGACTCAAAGATGGCTTCATGTGACCAGAGGATGGGTTCACATGGCCAGAGGATGGGTTCACATGGCCAGAGGATGGGTTCACATGGCCAGAGGATGGGTTCACATGGCCAGAGGATGGGTTCACATGGCCAGAGGATGGGTTCACATGGCCAGAGAATGGGTTCACATGGCCAGAGGATGGGTTCACATGGCCAGAGGATGGGTTCACATGACCAGAGGATGGGTTCACATGGCCAGAGGATGGGTTCACATGACCAGAGGATGGGTTCACATGGCCAGAGGATGGGTTCACATGGCCAGAGGATGGGTTCACATGACCAGAGGATGGGTTCACTTGGCCAGAGCATTATTTCTTGGGGCCAGTGGATCGTTCCAACCTGCAACCCACACAGGCAAAGAAAGCCATGGAATTTTATATTGGAGGTTACAATCAGTTGTTTATAGTGCGTTGCATTTGGTGACACAGTGTTACTCGTTGGTATTGTTATTTTTTTAGAGGGAGCATGTGTTCAGTTGGATAGAAGGAATTGCGCAAACTGTCGACTTTAAACTCATCGTTCCATTTCTGTCGTTTATGTTGAAGCCACTCATCCGTGAACACACAGACAACGAAACAGGTGAGTGACCAGAGGAGGAATAAAATAGAGAGGCGGAGGAGAGGAAGAGCAAAGAGGAGGAAGAGGACGAGGTTCAAAAATAGGAAGCAGCAGGAGCAGGAATGGACATAAAGAGACCTGTGCAAGAAGAACGAGGAGTGGTAGGAACATAGGTAGCTGGTCCAAAGCTTTGGAATTCACCGCCCTGTTTAGTTTGTTCTGCCAATTGTCTGGTGTCTAAACTTAAGACATCTCTTCCAACTTGCTTACCCACCATAGCTTATGGTTTCTGTGACCTATCGTAATTCTATTCTGCTTCTCCAACGGTTATGATTTTTGCTGTGATTTTATCTTGAAGTGACCATTGACTGATGCCTTGGGCATTATTATAACAGTGCTATACAGGTTGTTAGATTAGATTAGGAAGAGAAGGAGGAAGTATTAATACTGGAAACGAGAAGGTAGAGTAGGATGAGAATAAAATAAATGAAAGAGGAGCAGGAGGAGGATGAGAAAGAATAGGAGAGAAGAAACAGGAGGAAGAAAGATGAAGCTAGTGAAGATGAGAATAAAACTGAGCTGGTGGTGGTGATATGTTGTTGATGATGGTATGAGTTATGATTTGATTTGATAGTTATGATTTGATTTGATTGACATGAATGAATATTTTTCAGACGATGCCCTGAAGGAACAGGTGGAACGTGTTCTGAAGGCAGTTGAGATGAGAGCAGCGGAAACAGAGAGAACTGAAAACGTTGAACTGAATTCATTTGAAGCAGCATATCGAACAGTGCACAAAAAGATCCTGAAACAGAAACAGATGAGGAAGAACCTCCAGGCTGCTCAGGTAAACATCAAAGAACAAACTTAAATCGGTGTATGCAGGGGTGCATCTCCATGTTTTCCAAGTTGGCTTAACATGGTTCTGCCTTCATCTGTTGTGTTCTCTGTTACTTCTCTTCTCAGTGATAATCATAAGCAACTGGCAGTAAGAGGTCATATTTGTGCTTCAGCCAAAAAGAACCTTCAGAGTCGCATTCTTCTTCTTGCATATGGTTTGTGCCCAGCCAGTTGCAAGTGTCATCACCAGTGACATGAAGAGCCAATAATAATCAGCCATCGAGACTGATTTGCGGACAGACATAGCAATGTACGCCGTTGTCTGCAGTGTGCCACAGCTGCACGAAGGATCCGTGGCTTGTCCTCCTTTGATGGGATTGTAAGCACAGCTGCATGAAGGATAAGTTGTCCAACCCCATTTCAAGCCAGCAAGCTTGTTCAGCTGGTTATTTGGAGTGCTGAGCTTGGCTGCAGTCTTCTTGGCAGGCTGTGAACTTATGCATGCTCTTATGCAATGAATGGCTAGTTTTCAGCCTGTACGTACCTTCTAGGGATGATATGGTATTCCTGGCATCGGATATCCCATTATGAAGGATTGGGGAGGCATATTGGGCAGACATATGTGGTCGTGTTGTTTATTTTCTTGTATACTTATGTACAACCACTATCAGTTGGAAAAGGCTTTTGTTGATAGCAATAAGGCAGTGTGCAAACTTATGAAAAGCCATTTTGTTTTTCTATGTTCCAACCCCGTGAAATATAATGCAAATTGGAGTTTTGATAGCATTCATAAACTGAATGATGTGCTCTGCCATTTCTTTTTGAATGCTTATTTCCTGTCTTTGTATAATTTTTAGGCTGTTACTGATCCCGAAGGATTTGCGAAAAAGAAACTGAAGAAAAATCTTGCAAAAAAAGAATTGAAAAAGAGAAAAAGGAAACAGAAGCGACCGTCAAAAGGCATCAAACGACCCAGACTGTCATGAAAGATGTGGGAAATTTGGTGGAACAGTTGCTAAGAGCAAGACGCTTTAGACTGGAAAAATGTGTCATAAATGACTTTCAGATTCACCATGCCGCTTTATTAGTTGATTTTCATTTAGAATGACTATTTAACCCAAAGCAATAGAGTCCAAGGGTAAATTATAGAATTCGGTTTGAGAGACATCATATGAGACGTCTTGCAACAATAGCAGCGCTTGACCATAAATAGACTTGGACTGGGATGTAAAGGAAGAGGGGACACTTGCAGATACAATAAGGAGGAGACAAATGAACTGGATTGGTCACTTACTACATGGAAATTCTATACTGAGGACAGTGACTGAAGGAAGAATCGAGGGAAAGAGAGTTCTTGGAATACAAAGGAATATGCTGCTATTGGACTGGATGATGGATAAAGGAAGAAGGCGGGGCTACAAGGAAGTCAAGGAGAGGGCGCAGGACAGAGAAGATGGCGTCGTTGGATTCTTGGACCTGCCTGAAGGCAGAACACTGAAGAAGCAGAAGGGATGTAGTCTTGGTCTCGCTGTCTTGGTTTTGAGGCATATGTTTACTTTTCGTCTTGTACAGCGTGGCCAACATCTGGGTGTCGGGGCAGAACATCTTGGGTCTCATCTTGGTCTTACCTGTCAAGGTCTTGTGGGCAAGTTCCGAAAGTTGAAAGTTAAAAGTCACAATATTGCCCGTTGGTACCGTCATGCATAGAATATAGGTAGCCGGAAATAAGTTTACAACGGTATTAATGAGGGTAGTTCATTCATCAGCGCTTTAATGAAGTCTGCAGTTGTGCGTTTCAGTTGTCTCATTTTCAATAGGCCCCTAAACTAGCAACTTTCTGTTATGAGCATTTGGCATACATAAAGTGATGACGTCACGGAGACAGCCAACAAGAAGTGTTTTTGAATTTTATTAGTTTTTTTGTGCAAATTCGTCGTTTTTAATAAATTATCGAATTTGCTCTAATTTTTAACGTCTGCAATTTTCACATTTTTGTTAAAGAGACGGATAAGTTTTCTCGCTGTATTTTGAGATTTATGCACTTTGGTCCTAACATTAATGCTCACGATTGACACTGCTAGTTAGCAGATTCCCCCAGTGAGCCTTCCTATTCACCTCTTCACTTTAGTCTCCATTTCAAAATTTTGAGACCCACGCTAACATGTCTGTTAGGTTTTCTTGTGCTTATGAATTGTCCATTTGCTGAAGTCCTTGCTTTCTCTTGAAGGCTTATTTCAGAGATTTGAATCTCGGGCTAGTACGGTCCGTGCGCGGGGACCTTAGATGGCGTGTAGGGGTGGTGAAGGATCTCACCCGTGCGCGGGTGGAGACCATATGGTCGCTATAGAAAAACGTGTACAATTTACAATTTTACAATA
Source organism: Norana najaformis (assembly GCA_964023275.1). NCBI lineage: Eukaryota > Metazoa > Annelida > Clitellata > Crassiclitellata > Hormogastridae > Norana > Norana najaformis. The sequence continues at coordinate 8,596,132 of OZ029929.1, forward strand.
CACTTTGGATTTATTTTACAGCTCACTGTGGTGTTTTCGTGTTCTTCCTGGCCAAATGTGGTCCCATTGGCAACCTCCCCGAGAGCAGTGCTACACCTTATGTCAGTGACTGCTATTGCCTGCCGGTTGTGCATTGTCTCTGTAACTCTTGTTAGTCAGCCACCGGGGATTTGCCATTGTTGCCAACTTTTCAAACTACAGTATTTGAGACATTTTCCTTCTATAGTGTTATTTCTTATGATTGTTCACTGCCAAACCGATTCTCCTTCAAGGATGGACATTCGAACGGCTACGGTGGATGGTGTTTGAAATTGAAGTGAGAAAGGATAAAGGGAAGAGGAAGAATCAGGTTGATTTCACTTTTGAGTGAAAGACCAGCGCAGAAATTGCAAGGGGTGAAGTGTTGGTGAGTTCGTATGATGGGCCAGGTAATTGTCGGAATTCTGGCGGGAGTTTATTCCAGAGAGGTGGAGCAGCTATGGCTATGGAACGATTTCCAAATTTTAAGGTTGAGGTGACGAGAAGGCGAAGGTATGTTAGAACAGAAGAGGATCGGGTTGAAAGGAGTGGTTGGATTGTAAATAGCTGCCGAAGATAACTGGGTTTTAAGAATTGAATTTTGTTTCAGGTAAGCAAAAGGACCTTATATTCTATGCGTTCAGATAATTTAATACAGTAAAGTGATTTGAGAACAGGAGATGATGTTTGGGAGTTTTGGTGACAGCACGATCAAGAGCATTTTGGATAGCGCGAAGTCAGTTTAATTGTGTGGAATCTATATTGAGGAAAAGTGAATTGTAGTAATCGTAATCTCGAGATTTCTACAGCCCCTAACGAAAGCTAAGTCGCGGGAACCAGCTTATTCACAGGCGCTCAGTCAAAACAAAATTGATAGGCAAACGGGTTCGGTTCCAGCAGTCGGACGGTTGCGGTGGGCAGTGTTTGAAATTTAAGCGAGAAGAGAGAAGGGGAAGAGGAAGAATCAGGATAAGATTTTTGGAAAAGAACTGTTTTTTGAATGAAAGACCAGCGCAGAAATTGCAAGGGGTGAAGTGTTGGTGAGTTCGTATGATGGATCAGATGACTGTCGTAATTCTGGGGGAGTTTATTCCAAAGGGGTGGGGCAGCTATGGCTATACAGCGATTTCCAAATTTTAAGGTTGAGGTGACGGGAGGGCGAATAAGTGTTAGGACAGATGAGTAGCGGGTTGAAAGGAGTAGTTGGATTGTAAATAATTGACGAAGATAGGAAGGCTGGGAGGATTGAAGTATGTTGTGGGTAAGTAATAATTCGTTCGGGTATTTTAAGACAATGAAGTGATTTGAGAACAGGAGTGATGTGATGGTATATTTGGGAGATTTGGTGACAGCACGAGCGAGAGCATTTTGGATTACTTGAAGGTTGTTTATCTGGGTTTTGTCGATATTCAGGAAAAGTGAATTACAGTAATCTAGTTTTGCATGGACTATGGATGCAGTTTTGAAGTCGGGTATAGGGCCGATTCTGCGGAGGTCACGGATATGCATGAAGCAATAGCAGGAAAGGTGGGTGACATGGTCAGAAAAAGTGGGGTTTTGGTCTAATATTTACACCTAAATTGCGGACAAGAGAATTAGTATTAAATGTGTTGGTGGAGGCAGAGTCCAGGTTGAGGGAGACAGAGGGGTCAGGAATTTTCTTCAGCTGGTGACGTAGGCCAATAAGTATGAATTCCGTCTTAGTAATCTAGTTTTGCATAGAGTATGGATGTGGCAAAGCTAGATGCAGTTTTGAAGTCAAGCATAGGGCGGATTCTGCGAAAGTCGCTGATATGCATAAGGCAAGAGCGGGAAAGATGGATGATATGATCAGAAAAGGCGAGGTTTGGGTCGAATATTACATGCTCGACAAGCGTGCCTTTTCTGTCGCTGGCCTAAGACAAACTCTTCCGGCAAATTTCTTTCTGCAGTCTGTTTTGGCTTTCAGATCTCGACTGAAAGCTTGCTTTTCGACCGGACTCGCCATGGATCCAATTTGGCTTGCACAACGATTTTGTTTAGCAGCGACCATCGACTTGTGCCTTGAGCATTATTACAGTGGCACTATAGAAGTTCAGAAATTATCATTACTGCCACTCCCATTAAAATACTACTACTTATTAAAACAATTTAAGGGTTCGTTTATTCAGTGACACAACGATGACGTCATTCTTTCTTGTCACCAGTGACAACGTTTTTTATTACCTCTACTTTTATTAAAATCAATTTAAGGGTTCATTTATTTAGTGACAACGATGACGTCATTCTTGTCACCAATGACTACGTGTCTTTTATGGCTGCGTAGTCTCAGTTTCAGCGTGAGTTGTTGGGATTATTCGTCGCAAAGTTGAGTGTTTCGGTCTGTAGGCCTATCGCCGTTTGTAACTTGAAGCGATGCCAGCGTCGACTGTCTTAAGCGCTAAGAAACAGCATCAACTGCTTGCAGACAGGCTCTTCAAAGAGACGCATTGTAACAGTTCATTTTTTCACAAATATTAATATAATTGAATGTTCTTCACACTCGCTCATAACGTCTCCGTCCTCTCGCTTTGTTGCTACCGGACTTCTCTTATCACAAGTCTTTTAACTTTTTGCACGAAGTCACGTTTTTAACGTTTTCATTTCTTAGCTTATCTCATTGGCTCATCTGTGCCTTACCTTACCTTACATTTCCTTCTCTTGCCTTACTGCTTTCCAGCTTGTATTGGTTTTGTGCGCCAAGGAACTTTTTATTTCCGATGCGCTGAAACTGAAGCTGACCATTTTGTGATTAGTGAACTTAGACTGAAAAAGGGATTTGAGAAATCTGGTCTATATTTGCCAGCAGTGTCTGGAGACACGAGATATGTTGCTCCCTCAGAACAGACAGAAAACAAGGAATTAGAGTGATGATAAATGGCTGGTTTTGGCACAGATAAATCCTGCTCTACTCATGGAATATATCCTTAACGTGTCTCCTAGAAACCCCGGTTAATAATTAGTAGAATTCGAATCAAGGACACAGTAATCATTGGACCATCGCTTTGCCGCTCTACCACTACGCTTCTATCTACGGTACAATGAATAAATTGAAGAAGAGCTTCAATAGCTCCGAACAATACCAGTCAGATCAAGGGAAGTCGATTGATGGCCACAGATCAGCAGCTGATGAAGAACGAAGGCTGACTGAAACCGGCGCCTTGTAATTGTAATTGTAATGACGACAATTTATATAGCATCGTAAGTAGCTACTTCTAAGGTGCTTTACAACGTCAAGTGCTAAGAGTTACACGAGTTAATGAGTTAATTAATTGCAGTCAGCAAGTATGAGATCGGTTGAATTAACTATAACGAGTTAATTAATTGCAGTCAGCAAGTTTGAGATCGGTTGAAGTAACTATAACGAGTTAATTAATTGCAGTCAGCAAGTTTGAGATCGGTTGAATTAACTATAACGAGTTAATTAATTGCAGTCAGCAAGTTTGAGATCGGTTGTCTGGTCAGTCTGTTTCGTGAGCTGACTAAGCAGAAACTGGATCGACTGTCGTTTCGTGACGTCCTTCACAACCAGTTCGACATGACGGATGATCTCATCATGGACCGAGGTGAGCTGCTGCGCTCCCAGATCAAGGTCGCCATAGTGATTAGGCTCAGGTGGTGCGAATCGTAATCGTAATCGCAAGATTTCTACAGCGCCCAACGAAAGCTAAGTCGCGGGAACCAGCTTATTCACATGCGCTCAGTCAAAACAAAATCGATAGGCAAAAGGGTTCGGTTCCAGGTCAAGACCCAAGAGTCAGACAGGCAGGGAGTCAGACGGCTATGGTGGGCTGTATTTACAATCGGATCTGCAGGATAGATAATGGGAAGAAGAGGAATCAGGATAGGATCTGCGAAACAGGAGTGTTTTCAGTTGTGAGTGGAAGACCTGCGGAGAGATTGCAAGGGGTGTAGTGATGGTGAGTTCATAAGACGTAAGTTGCGAACATCCGGGTAAGCAAATGTCATAGTTCCACGAGGATTATGTTCTGCACCTCCTATTCACATTTCTGTGTGACCTTGCACGCGTTAAAATTTTCGTGATGATGATGATGATGTTGATGATGATTGGAGATGCGATCATAAAAATATGGCCTGTGTTACGTAGCATTAGTTCAGAGGATACGCAGTACGTTCGGGTCATTGCATTACTCACATATAGTACGAATCGTTTGCATGTATGCCTCTGTGCATCGGCTAGAATTAATCCTCAGAGCCCTGGGTCCGGGTTATCTAAACAGATTCCTCTAAGGAACCACTGGATATTATAACGACAGACACTTTGCACGACATGCAGGGCTAGAACACGACCTCCTACTCCATATATCCCAGCACTCAGTCAATCGATCAGTCGATCAAACAAGAAAGTCAATCAATCCATCAACCCAAACCGGTCTAGTCCGGTCCAGTCTAATTATTTCTTGGCTTCAGCTCCTGTTGATCACTGACTTTTCAAAGCAGCCTTAACTTCTCTCTCATTACCTCGGCCAACGAAATTACGATTGTGATGATCTTCGTCCAACATATGCATTCCTTTCCAGTCCATCAGTTACCACCAGTGCGTGCAGCCTGTGTCGCAGGCATATAGTTCTCCAGCAAGTCTCTGTTAGTTATTTAATTGTCTACTTACTTTCTTGCTTACTCTAGTGTTCAAAGTGTTCGATAAGGATAACGACAGCTTCATCAGCTTGGAGGAATGGATTCGAGGGATGTCGGTCTATCTGAGAGGAACAACAGAGGAACACATCAAATGTAAGGCTAATCTAATTTGGTCTGGTCCAGTTCAGTCTAATGTCTAGGGTAGACCGGACGGAAGGACAGACGGAGGGGTGGGTTGGATGGATGAATGATTGGATGGGTAGATAGGTGGGTGGTGGATGAATGCGGCACGATAGCCGATTGGATAGAGCACTCGGCTTGTGATAGCAGAGAGTATGGGTTCGAGCCTCCCTTTAGACGGTTACTGTGTAGGGACCTTGAGCAAGTCCTTCACTTACAATTGCTTCGCGCCTCAGATTCAGATTTACTTACCTTGCGCTGTTAATAAATGCATAATAATAATAATAATAATAATAATAATAATAATAATAATAATAATAATAATAATAATAATAATAATAATACTAATAATAATAATAATAATAATAATAATAATAATAATAACAATAATAATAATACTTATGGATAGATGGATGGATGATGGATGGATGATGGATGGATGGATGATGGATGGATGGTGGATGGATGATGGATGGATGGATGATGGATGGTGGGTGGATGGGTGGGTGGGTGGATGGTGGATGGATGGATGGACGCACGCATAAGAGAAGAACGACAGGAGATGATGGTAACACAGTGTGCTGATGTGCTGTTGTTGTTAGATTGTTTCGAAGTGTATGACTTCAACAGCGACGGTTACATCTCTCGCGATGAGATGTTTTCGTTGTTCAAGAAGGCGATGGTTAAGCAGACGGTCGACGACGATCCGGACGAAAGTATCAAGGACCTCGTGGAACTGGCGCTTAAGAAAATGGTCAGATGTCCTACTCTGTCTGTCTGTCTGTCTGTCTGTCTGCCTGCCTGCCTGCCTGTCTGTCTGTCTGTCTGTCTGTCTGTCTGTCTGTCTGTCTGTCTCAACTGATTTGATTCGTGTTTCAAAGATACCTAGTGAATGCGTAACTGATGAGTGAGTACGTATGTTGGCGGGTTACTATCGGTATGATGGTATGGTGAAGTATGAAGGGTGGTACGTATGTACAGTATGTGTGTTGATATGTATGCATTTGAGCATTTATATAGCGCCATACCAGAACTTTTCTAATCTCTAAATCGCTTCTCTAAATCACGTTAAAGTAGTTCGTAATCGAACAATTCTGTCGAATGCCAGTAACTGATGCGAATGATGCCTTGATATCTGAAAAAGTCACCGTTGGGTAACTCTCGCGCACACGTAGAAGTGAAACAATAGGATCTTATTCATGGTTAACAGCTGACAGTTCATAGTTAACAGTTAACAGTTCATAGTTCGTGGTCGGCGTTGCGTTGGCAACGTATAACGGGGACAACCGAATAAAATTCGCGGCACACTAATGCGCTCACCGACGGGTATCCTCCAGCCTGATGGTAGAATGCGTTCAGAGATCCCTCAGGCACCAAGCCCTTCGCGGACAGGCATTCGTAGCCACATAGGTTGGTCGCCGAACGACGGAGACCGTAAAAGTAACCGTAAACTCAAAATTTCTAAGGCGCTACTTAAAAGCTAAGAGCAGGGCACCAGCCTATTCACGAGCGCTGCTTCAAGTCAGTCGGGTTGTCCAAAGATGTCAAGAACCAAGTCCGGTGGCCAGAATACTATAGAGAAGGGGAGAGGAGCTGTTAGGGCGGGTTGTGTTTAAGCTGAGAGAAATGGAAGGGAAGCGGACGTAGGGGACGATTGATACCACTCCAAATAACAGGATGAATTATTTGATGATCAGTAGATCATAGTCAACTGATTGAGTTGACTGAGCCTGATTGATGGAGCTGATGATTAACCGATCCATTCAGAAAAAAACATCCTTCAGTTTTTTCGCTACATGTACATGTCTGTTTAAAGATGCGCTAGATAGTCTTAACTACGCCTTAACACCTTAACTACACCTTAACTACATCCTAACACCTTAACTACGTTATCTTATCTTTTCCTGTAGGGCTTATACGGCCCAGGGTTACAGATGCCCCTGCGTTTTAGGGACTGCTTATACTTGCTATTCCTTTGCTACAACTTATGAGTGGACATTCTGTAAACGAATCCTCTACACAGAGAGTGAAGTACAGCTAGACTGGTTAGCTACACGCGTACTTTAAGGCACCTCTGAGCGTGAGGATGCCGGTTCGAATCTCTGTCGTGGCTTATTTATGAGATTTGAATCTCGGGCTAGCACGGTCCGTATACGGGGACTTTAGATTTCTACAGCGCTCAACGAAAGCTAAGTAGCGGGAACCAAATTATTCACAGTCGCTCAGTCAAAACAAAATCGATAGGCAAAGTGGGTTCGGTTCCAGGGCAAGATCCAAGAGTCAGGCAGGCAGGCGGCTAAGGTTGGTGATGTTTGGAATCCGATCTGCAAGATAGATAGGGGGAAGAAGAGGAATCAATATAGGATCTGCGAAACAGGAGTGTTTTCAGTTTTGAGCGGAAGACCTGCGGAGAGATTGCAAGTGATGGTGAGTTCATAAGATGGATCAGATAATTGTCGTAATTCTTTCGGGAGTTTATTTGAGAGGGGTGGAGCAGCTATGGCTATGAAGCTGTTTACAAATTTTAAGGATGAGGTGACTGGAGGGCGGAGAAGTGTTAGGACGGAAGAGGAGCGGGTTGAAAGGAGTGGTTGGATTGTAAATAACTGGGGAAGATAGGAGGATTGGAAGGATTGAAGTGTGTTATAGGTAAGTGTTAGGACTTTGTACTTTATTCCTTCAGGTATTTTAAGCCAGTGAAGTATTTGTGTTGTATTGTATTGTATTTGATAACTTATATAGCGCTTCTTAAAGAACAAACTACTCAGAAGCGCTTCCAGCATGCGAACCCCGGGGAAATAGGAACGTCTTTAAACTGTGAGCTGACTGAGCTCTATCACCAACAGTGACCCTTGCACGAAACGATAGCGGAAGTTCATTTCATAGAGATGGGCCAACAACAGCAAAAGCCCTCTGCTGAGCAAGCAAGGACTTAACACAAGGAGCAAATAGGTCCAGACGATCTAGAGAACATAGGGGACCGAATGAGGTACCAGTGTGTGGAGGCCGTATAAGATCACAAAGATATGCTGGAACCTGACCCTTGCGAGCTCTAATTACCAGACAATAGTTTAAACTGAATACTAGGTAGGATAGGGAGCCAATGAAGTTGCTGAATGATGTAATCTGAGATACGAGAGAAACGAGGAAGACGTGGTATTAACCTGGCCGCAGAATTTAGTACTGAATGAAGGGAAGCCCGCCGATACTTAAGCCAACCAGCAAGTACAGAGTTGCAGTAACCAATGTGACAGCATATCATGGCATGAATCATAGTAGTAAAGACACAGGAAGAAACAGAATGACTAACAGCTCTTAAGCGCCTTAATTGGCAGTAACAAGACCGAGTCAAACTAGAGACATGGTTTGCGAAGGTAAGGTTACAGTCAAGTATAACGCCCAGGTTACGAACCCTAGACGAAAACATAAAATAGGGGAAAGCTTCAGATAAGCAAGAGTAGTCAAGCTGAGCAAGACGTTATTTAGAACCAAACCAGATCAACTGAGTCATGCAGGATTAAGACGAAGACGATTGCAGGGCATCCAGTGTTGAATATCATGAGTCAGGGCATCAATCTTACCAACAAGAACAAGCTGCGCAGACGGAGGTCATTGGTAAAAGCCTGGACATCTCCGCGTACAAATGACCAACAGCCAAGTGTTTAGCAAAGAGGGAAGTGATATCAGCAGTATACAAAATGTATAAAAGAGAACCAAAGACCGAGCACTGGGGAACACTAATATCAACTTTAACCATCTGTGTTCGACCACTAAGATAAGAACGAAACCAGTAAAGAGGTGGACCCTAGAGGCCAAAAGATAGCTCAAGACGGCGTAACAAAATTATTATGATCAACCGTGTCAAAGGCAGAGGAGACATCATAGAGTGCAAGGAGGGTAATGTGAGACTGATCAATGGCTGAATAAATGTCCGAGAGGAGGGACAAAAGAACAGCTTCAGTAGAGTGACGACGCCTAATCAAAGTGCTTTGAGAACAGGAGTGATGTGATGGTATTAGGGAGATTTGGGGACTGCTCGAGCGAGAGCATTCTGGATTGCTTGAAGGCGATTTATCTGGGTTGTGTCTATATTCAATAAAAGTGAATTACAGTAATCATGTTTTCCATTGACTATGGATAGTAGATGCAGTTTTGAAGTCAAGCGTAGGACGGATTCTGCGAGGTCACGGATATGCATGAAGCTAGAGCGGAAAAGATGGGTGATATGATCAGAAAAGGAGAGGTTTTGGCCGAATATTACACCTAAATTGCGGACAAGAGAATTAGTATTAAATGTGTTGGTGGAGGCAGAGTCCAGGTTGAGGGAGATAGAAGGGTCAGGAATTTTCTTCAGCTGGTCACGTAGGCCAGTAAGTATGAATTCCGTCTTAGATGAGTTCAGGCATAAGAGATTAGATGTCATCCAGGAGGAGATTTGTTTAACAACACGAAGACGATTTATAGGGTCGTTGAAACAATTTGGAGAGAAAGAGGTGAATAGTTGGGTGTGATCAGAATAGAGGAGATGTTCAACTGAGGATGCTTTAATGAGTGAGTGGGGTAATTTAGAGGATAAACAGAAGAGGTCCTAGAACAGAGCCTTGTTTTGGGAAGGAAAGATTGAAGAGAGAGACGAATGGTACTAATTTTGTTCGAAAAGAAATAACAGAACGAGTCGGCTATTGAAGAAGACGGAAGAGGAATTGGTTTATGGCTTTCCAGAGAATGCGAGGGCTAGAGGATCTGGAACGAACTAGTAAGGAGTAAAAACTCTTTTTAGCTGCAGTTATAAGGTGGTGGTATTTATTTGTGGCAGAGTTAACGGCAGATAGAAGTTGAGGATCCCTGGTGCGTTTGTGAGTACACTCAAGGCGTCGCCGGAAAGATTTAAAGGCCTGGAGATAGGAATTGTACCAAGGATTGTTAGAGTGAGGGCAGGATTTGGTAATAATAGGAGCGTGTTTGTCAAGGATAATGGAAAGAGTGGTGTTGTAAGAAGAGAGGTCATAAAGGGAGGAAGGTGGATTTAAAACTAGGTCTGAGGAGGAGATATCTTGCATGAAGGCTTCAATGTTAATTGAACTAAGACGACGAAAAGAATTAATGACAGGATCAGGACGTGGAGCAGGTAGAATGCTAAGGCGTGTGAAAATGGGGTAATGGTCAGATGGTGTATCAAAAGAGAAAGATATATCAGATGGTAGGCTGGAGAGTGATGATGTGATAATGAGGTCAAGTGTGTGATTGTGAATGTGGGTGAGGAATTTGTCATTCTGGACCAGACTGGCTGATGAAAACAAGGTGAGGAAATCTGAAGCAAATGTATCGGAGGGATTGTCGACATGTACATTAAAGTTGCCTGTAACAAGAAATTCATATGGAGTAGTGGCGGCAGTGGAGAGGAGGTTGGTGAATTCTTTCAAGCTGACTGATGGAGAACTTGAGTATGAGGAAGAGTATGGAGGGCGATATACATTAAAGTTGGTCAGACTCGTGTGAGGAAGTTTAAATGTTATAGATGCTCATTTGAACGAGTGAAACAATAACCAGATGAATCTAAAATGATGGCAGGTTCCCGAGTGATAAAGGTAATACATCCACCAGTTATGTTGGAAGTGGTTGATGATTTGCAAGGGCGAGGTGTACTGTAAAGCTGGTAGCCAGGAGGAATACAGTCTTGATATTCGGCAAGAGTTGTGTTTGAATTGAGCCAGGTTTCAGATAAAGCAAATATGTCAGATGGGTGAGAGGAGAGGGCTATATCTTTAATTTCTAGGGAGCGTGCAGGCTGCAGAAATGAACGAATATTTAGCACGTAATTAAGAAGCAGTTATTGTCTAAATTTTGAGTATTGATCACTCTAAAGGGTGAATTTAGATGTCGTGGCGCCAATTCAAACGGGCAACGGTTGTGAGGGATCTCACCCGAAAAATTCATGCAGAAATGAGCGGGGTTGAGGCCATACGGTCGCTGTAGAAAAACGTGTACATTCACATTTACATTGACCTAAACTTCTGTGGCTAAATTAGTCGGTGACGGAGGTTCTGTTCGTGTTTTGGTTGGACTGCAGGACGTCGACGGCGACCACAGAATCTCCCTCAAGGATTTCTTTATTTCCGTCCAGAACGAAAGCGTCTTGCTTCAAGGATTTGGTCATTGTCTTCCGGATCAGAAGGTCAGTCTGCTCTCAGCGACGAAGATTCAAAGAGGTCTATGCACTGCGTCCTGCAGTTAGGCAGAGCATGCGCAGTGATGAGTGAGTGAGAGAGTAAGTTGGTGGGGGTTGGGTGACTGACTGAGTGAGAAGTGGATGGTGAGAATGGGTGTGTGGGTGATGGGTTGTGTTAGTGAGTGAGCAGGCTTTGACATGTTTTGGACGCGTGTAAGCGATGATCATATTCTTAACCTTCTGCTCACCTTCATTCACTATACTATAAGACTTAGAAGCAATGCAATGGACCACGGTTTCATTCACGACACAGGTAGATTTGCATGTTTTGCTGACTTTCTAAATATGCTTGCTTTTTGGCAAGTCACTTTTCCTTAGGAAGATTCTTTCGTAATCGTGATATCGTAATTGTAAATTTCTAAAGCGCCGGTTCAAGGTAGCCTCATCAGAGGCCCTCCCGGCCCGTCGTCCTAGAACTGGGGAATAAGACGGTCTTCAGGAGCTTACGGAAGAGGGAGGGGGAGAGTGAGAGAAGCTCCCGTCGAAGGTCGGCAGGTAAGTCATTCCAAGAAGCAGGGCCAGCAATAGCAAAGCTGCGGCGCTGAGCAGTGGCAGTACGAGCTATAGAGGGACGGCGAGATCGCCCTGAACCGACGAACGCAGTAGTCTGCGGCCAGGAAAAGAAAGGGGGATGCAGAGCTCCTTTAGATAAAGAGTAGCACAGCCAACAAGACAGTTCCACACAAGGGTCAAGATTTTGAAGAGGATATGCTCGCCTATTGGGAGCCAATGCAATTGTTCCAACATAAATGAAGAAATGTGGTCGAACTTAGGAATGCCACCGATCAGGCGAGCCGCAGCATTCAAGACAGACTGGAGTTGTGTAGTGTAGGAGGATCCTAGGCCTACGAGGACGGCATTCCCAAAATCAATTCTGGAGCAGATGAATGCATGGACCAGGGTAGTTGCGGCCTGGGTCGTGAGGGAGCGTCGGATGGTGCGAATTTGCCGCAGATGATAAAAGCAAGAGCGACCGACGTTCTTTATGTGATCCCGCAGTGTGAGCTCTTGGTCCAGAGTCACTCCTAGGTCGCGTACTGAAGAGGAAGAGGAGACATGGAGAAAAGATAAAGATAAGCTCGTCTTACAAATTTTTGAAAGTTGGACAGAACTGCCAAGCCAGATAAATTGGGTCGTTGTTAGGATTCAGGCGAAGGCGATTACATTTCAGCCAAGCCTCAAGAGTCGCTGATGCCTCAAGTACCCTCCAAACCAGTGAAACCGCCTCAGCAGCTGGGCCATGGGTGTAAGCCATGGTGTCGTCAGCATATTGGTGGGACATATCCCCGTTGAGGATAGGATGAGACTCAGGTCAGATGTATAGAGAGCGAAAAGGAGAGGAGCCAAGACTGAGCCCTGTGGAAGACCCATTGTTACCGGGGACCACCTGGAGCGCGTAGAGCCGAAAATGACAGACTGAGATTGGCCATATAGAAATGAAGAGAACCATGAGAAAACAGGGCCAGAGATTCCGAATGACCTCTCAAAGCGCTTCAGAAGAATATTGTGATCGACAGTGTCGAAATAAAATCAAAGAGGGCGAGAAGGGTCACTTGCCCTTTCGAAAGCCCCTAAAGTATCCGAGAGGATGCGGGTAATAACTGATTCAGTTGAGTGAGATCTTCGGAAGCCCGATTGTTGGCTTGGTATAAGGGAGGTATTGCATAATTGCACTGACGCGTGTTTTTCAACCAATTTTGATAGGAATGATAAATTTTAGATGGGCTGATAGTTGGACATATCGTTTATGTCTAAAAAGGAAAAACAATGGACCGTTTCTGAGAGGTTGGAAGGGAACTCTCACCCATGGAAGCATTAAACATTAAGTGTAAGAAAGGTAGTAAAACATCCACAAATTCCTTTAGGAGAAACGTCGGCAAAGAGTCCAGTTCACAAGATTTCGATGGCTGTGCTAGCAGCAGCTGGCGTAAGCCCTCCATGGAGATCGGTTGAAGGATCGGCATCTGGCAGTCGGTTGTGGGGGAAGAGCGGAGGAGATGCACCCTCAGTAGAGAGACTGACTGAATCCAGTTTGTTCTGAGTAAACACCAGGTAGTCATCAGCTGTGAATGATGTATGAGATGGTGTAGGTCTTGACGTTGTGCGCCCGAGGAGCTTGGACAGCGACGTCCATAATCGTCCATAGTTCGACTTTCCAGTAGCCAGTGCAGTTGAACGAATGTTTGAAATCGCAGCATTTTGCTCAGTAGAATCAGTCTTTAACCAGCTTGTGCTCAGGTTCTCTCACGAAATAGAACTGCTCTTACTTTACGGAATTAGCCTACTCGCAGTATCCGTCTATATCTGCTGCTTTCTCTGGTTCTGTCACTTCATCGCCTTCGCTTCTCCTCGTCTTTCATTCTCTCCCCAACCAAACTTTTATTTAAAGAGCATCTGAAGGCAATTTCATCAGCATCTAGGCCTACTGTTCCCACGTAAGTGTAGACGGTTTTCTATAGGGACCGTTTGACCTCGATCCTGCTCACTTTTCAATGAATTGCGCGGTTGCCGATCAAAGAACATTTATATAACGCCCCTTCCAGTAGTATATACCCAGAGGTGCTCCCAGCCAGGGGCCCGGGAGCCACGGCGCCAAAGATGCCGATGCTCACACAAGTTTTGGCTCTGTGACGCCGAGGCAGGAGCATGCTCACAACTTTTTTGGCGAACGGAGTTATCTACCTATTCTTATAGATTATATCGGATATAGTGTATAATTTTATCCACCTTTGTACTGTACAGTACTGAGGTTGGCTCACACAACTTTCAAACACTTCCCGGGTCACTGCTACCAGCCCAGCTGCGGCGAAGGAGAACAGTTTTAAACTGCTGGTGAAAAGTGTATCTAGCATCCATCGTTAGAAGGACACGTGATTAAGAGGAGGGCATTCCTCGTAGAGAGCCCAGCAACGACAACATTGATACAACCAGACGACCTATTTTTGCGAATAGGATGGCTTGACAATTATTTGTTGTCATCATCACGCGTCGCGTCAAGGTTCAAACGCCAACGCAGAGGTGAGAATCAAACGCTTTATCAGTTGGCCTGTGTGTTGTTGTCTCTTAGCAAGTGAAGGCATTTGAGGCGATTTATCTGCAACCAGGGCAGTAGACAACACATCGACATCACCGACAACGCACATGCAAGAGCAACGGGTTGATTACTCAGTCGAGACAACATTTAAGCTGACTAATGAATCCATTTCATTTAGAATGAATCGACATTTCATATCATTGAACTTGTGCGGTCATTTGCCTAGATAACCATTACACTGGTGAGCCCTGCTTTCTCCCACGTGAACGTTTCCTAATGAACTATAACACCATTTATGCAGCTTTAGACAACGATTCTGATTACTTTCTCTTAAAGAGGCGCTATGTGTGTATGTGTATGTGTGTGTGTGTGTGTGGGTGTAGAGAAAGAGAGAGAGAGAGAGAGAGAGAGAGATGGAAAGAAAGTTCATTTAAAAGGTGTGTGTGTGTGTGTGTGTGTGTGTGTGTGTGTGTGTGTGTGTGTGTGTGTGTGGAGAGAGAGAGACAGAGAGTGTGTGTGTGCTAGAGAAAAGATGGAAAGTTCATTCAAAAGAGAAATATGGAATGGCCTTTGACTCGATAATTCCGTGGACTCTGTGGAAGGGGGTTTCCTCCCTGTTATTGTCCACTCATAATAGGCTGCTTTCCTCTGAATGCAACCTGTACTTTGTGGGATTATAAAGCATCGAAGAGGGAGGCCTTATCGACACCGCCCAACCAGTCTTCGGGTCTAACCCCTCCACGTTGGTCAACGCGGGTCCGATAGACTCCGCTGCCTTTTGAGACCGCGGCCGCCTCAGTGGTTAGGACATATGGGACAATAGCATGGGGCTGCATCAGCGTGGTGTATGACCGTCTGTTACAACGATAGATGTCGCTAAATGCAACGATCCTGGCATGCACTAATAGGCGATTTTAAGTGATAAATCACCTGGCGACATTCTCTGCCTAAGTCCCACTGGTCACGCAGGCCACTACTGTACCTGGGCAGCATTTATTTAGGGAGCCTTTCATTCATGACCTCCTCTATCAGTATTCACCCACGCCAACGATTCCTCGCTCAACCGTTGGGCATATGGCGTGTTAACAAATCCATTACTTATTTATTTACTTACTTATTCCGATGGACCCCTCCGTCAAAGCCCTTCGCGATAGCCAAACTGGTTCTCAAGAGTTATCCTGGAATTTCTTTGACAAAGGATGGATAGCGATATATTTTGACAACTTTTCTGAGGTACAGTTATCAGTATAGCTTAGTTATTAACATAGGCTAGATGAGTAAACTTATATCATAATCGTAACCTCGAGATTTCTACAGCGCCCAGCGAAAGCTATGTCGCGGAACCAGATTATTCACAGGCGCTCAGTCAAAACAAAATCGATAGGCAAAAGGGTTTCGGTTCCAGGTCAAGAGCCAGGAGTCGGGCAGGCAGACAGTCGAACGGCTGCGGTGGATGGTGTTTGAAACTGAAGCGAGAAGAGAGATAAGGGGAAGGGGAAGAATTAGGACAAGACTTTTGGAAAAGTAATGTTTTCAGTTTTGAGTGAAAGACCAGAGCAGAAATTGCAAGAGGTGAAGTGTTGGTGAGTTCGTGTGATGGACTAGTATAGACTAGTGATGAGCTAACGATTAGCATAGGCTGGTGATGAGTATAAGCTAGTCATGATAGAGGCTTGTTACGCGTATCGGCCAGTGGTAAGTGTGGGCTAATGATAAGTATCAGCTTGTTATGTGTATAGGCAAACGATGAATACAGGCTAACAGTGACTGATTGGTAGAAGTCTACTTCCAGTGGACCTCCTTGGAAATATATTCGGTCTTGATGACATCGCCAGGGTCGAGAATAGAGGATGAACCATGGCATGACCAAAAGCAAATTGGAAGGATCGCTCATGCTATGAGAAATTAATAACTCATGCAAAAGATGTAGGAATGGTATCCAGGAGGCAGCTTTCGTTTGATGAAGATGAGTTTTGGAACCTCTGCAAGATTTGTTGGCTGAAAGTAGTCGGAAAAAATAGTGAAAGACTAGGATGAAGAACTTTATCAGAAAGCGAGTAACCAACAAATTCAGCCTTATACTAGACATTTTATCTGCAAAGAAGGTCATGATTTTACTAGATAGCCCTTGGGTAGGCCAGAATACAGCAGATTTAACTTTTCTCTCTATGTAATAACTTATTCAAAGCCATCCAATAGGATTTTGGTGATGCAGAACAATGAAATTTGCTTCTTGTTCTTGTTCTTGTTCTTCTTGTTCTTGTTCTTCTTGTTCTTGTTTTTCTTGTTTTTGTTGTTCTTGTTCTTGTTGTTCTTGTTCTTGTTGTTCTTGTTGTTGTTGTTCTTGTTCTTGTTGTTCTTGTTCTGGTTGTTCTTGTTCTTGTTCTTCTTGTTCTTGTTCTTCTTGTTCTTGTTCTTCTTGTTCTTGGTCTTCTTGTTCTTGTTCTTCTTGTTCTTGTTCTTCTTGTTTTTCTTGTTCTTGTTCTTCTTGTTCTTGTTCTTGTTCTTCTTGTTCTTGTTCTTGTTCTTCTTGTTCTTCTTGTTCTTTTCGTTCTTGTTCTTCTTGTTCTTGTTCTTGTTCTTCTTGTTCTTCTTGTTCTTGTTCTTCTTGTTCTTGTTCTTCTTGTTCTTGTTCTTCTTGTTCTCGTTCTTCTTGTTCTTGTTCTTCTTGTTCTCGTTCTTCTTGTTCTTCTTGTTATTTCTTTCTTCTTGTTCTTCTTATTCTTGTTCTTGTTCTTCTTGTTCTTCTTCTTATTCGAGTTGTTCTCCGGGACTTCTTCGCGTTCTTCTTTTTTGTCTTTGCATGTATTATTATAAATCTCGAAACAATCAACAGATTGTAGAATATTCATGTATCCGTGTTTGTCTAGGCCGTTACTTGATATTGTTTATGCTCCACAGTCGAGTGTTTTGATTGTAATATAGTTCATATATACATAATAACCGTGCGTATATATGTACAGATATATTATGCATCGTTCGATTATTGCTGACGATGATATCGCGAGACAATGTGATGTTTGTTGAGTAAACTGTCGTTCTTCCTGACAGACACATCAATGGAAACATTCGAGTAGCAGTTCCGTCCTGTAGGCTCTGTTGGCCTATCTGTCTATCTGTTTCTCTGTCTCTGGCTCTTCACACTGCCTGTCTGCTACCTGTTTTTCTGTCTGTCTGTCTATTTCTCTGTCTCTGGCTCTTCACACTGCCTGCCTGCCTGTCTGTCTGTGTGTCTGTCTGTGTGTCTGTCTGTCTGTGTCTCTCTCTGTCTCTCTGTCTGTCTCTCTGTCTCTCTATTTCTCTGTCTCTGACTCTTCAGACTGCCTGCTTGTCAGTCTGTCCATCCGGCTGCCTGTCTGTTTGTCTGCCTGTTTCTATGTCTCTTCCCTCTCCATCTCACTTCTCTTTCCTGTCTTTCACAAGACGAAGCAATCGATTACACTATTTATGCGCTCTATCAAGATTTTGTCAATGAAGTCCTTGCGTTTACACATGGGCGACAAGTATAACGACGTATTCGGCGCCCAATACTCCGCAGACCTGGATGGTATGTATGGCTCGTCAGCGGATAGCAGCGGCTGACAACACTTTATTTTCCTATATTAATATGATGTCATATTTTGACGGCACGACATCAAGCGATGGCATTAGGTGATTGTAAATGATGAATACGTCAGCCTCTCATTTAACCGACTAAATGGAAAACGGTGGACATGTTTACACGTCGTTACTGTAATTTAAATTTTTAATGGCAAATTTATATAGCGCAGTTAAAGAGAAACCAGAGGCGCTCCCGAGCTGAAAACACAAGAACACGATCGACGAGACTGGTTTTTAAACGCCTGCTGACTGAAGGCACAGAGGATCAAGAGCTCATGTCGCCGGTTGCTAGGCAACCTAGTCCAGAAAAATGTACGGACCACTCCGAAGCTTCTGATCTGGACGGCGGGACAACCAGGTCCACTTACTGGAATCGTCTCCCTCGAGAATTGCGACTTGAGTTCCTTTCTCTCCCCCTCTCAGTGTTCCGCAGGCGCCTGAAGACTGTACAGTTTAACAGTGATTTTAATTTTTCTGGTCAGAAGCACCTTTGATGAGTTTATCCTCTAAGAGGCGCTTTATAAATCTCAAATCTCAAATTACAATTACAAATAGCCGACTAAAGAACGAAAAGTAAAAGGGCGAAGGTAGCTGATTTATGATTGACTTGCTTCAGAAACCCCACAGAAGCGTGGTTTTAAGGTCGAAAGATCAGGTGGGCTGAAGCGAAAACATACTAATCTAAAGACTTCCATAGCGCTGTTATCATAATGCCCAAGGCATTAGTCGATGGTCGCTTCAAGTCAGTTAAAATCATAATCCATTGGAGAAGCCGGGTCGAATTCCGATAGGTCAGAGAAATCAGAAGTTACGGTGAGTAGGCAAGTTGAAAGAGGTGCGTCTGTCGAAATGATCTGTGTAATTAATTTAATCTTATTAGTTGGATGCGGTATCCGATTGGTTAGAGCGCTCGATTTTTAACGGGGAGAGTACGGGTACGAGACGGTTACTGTGTAGAGACCTTCACTCACAATTGCTCTGCCCCATTGATGCTCTGTATTATGGTGTTGAGCGAGCTCGTGACAGCCTAGCTGTAAGCTGTGATCATAAATGCGTACATAAAATATTTTAAAATGTTCTGCTGTTGTGATGATAAATGCGTACATAAAATATTTTACAATGTTGCTGCTGTTGTGGTGATAAATGCGTACATAAAATATTTTAAAATGTTGCTGCTGTTGTGATGATAAATGCGTACATAAAATATTTAAAATGTTGCTGCTGATGTCATCGATGCAACTGTAGTTTTGTATTTACGTGTTTTTTACTATGATTTATATGAAATTCTTTCACTTTTCATTCACGGCAAGAAAAGGCCGTAGCTTCTGAGGGTAACGGACATAGCTTTTCATGTAATAAAAAATTAACGACCGGCTGGATTTTTGAAAAGAAGTGGGTTGCGAAGTGATAGAGGGCTCTGGTGTATGGTGAAAAACAATTTGAAAAAACTTTGATTTTGGGTCGTAATCGTATTCATAAACTTGAGATATCTACAGCGTCCAAAGAAAGCCAAGTCGCAGGAACCAGCTTATTCACAGGCACTCAGTCAAAACAAAATCAAGGGACAATTTAGGTCAGATTTGGTTCCAGGTCAAGACCCAAGAGTCAGACGACTATGGTGGATGGTGTTTGGAATTGAACCGGAAAGTGAAATAAGGGGAAGAGGAAGAATCAGGAGAGGATTTGTGGAAGACGGGTGATTTCAGTTTTATGTTAAAGACATGCGCAGAAATTGCAAGAGGTGAAGGGTGATGTGAAGAGCTGGTGAGTTCATAAGATGAGTTAGGTAATTGTCTTAATTTTGATGGGAGTTTAATCCAGAGGAGTAGCTATTGCTATGGAGAGATTTCCAAATTTTAAGAAAGGAGTGACGAAAGGGGAGAAGTGTTAGGGCGGAAGAAGAGCGGATTGGATGAAGTAGTTGGACTGTAAATAACTGACAAAGATAGGAAGGTTAGGAGGATAGTAGTGTGTTGTAGATAAATGATAAGACTCTGTACTTAATTCCTTCATTCGTTCAGGTTTTTTTAAGTCAATGAAGTGATTTGAGAACGGGTATGATGTTCTGGTGTTTGGGGATTTCGGTGACAGCGCAAGCGAGAGCATTCTGGATAGAACATTTTGGATAGCTTGAAGGCGGTTTATTTCGGTGGTGTCTATATTCAGGAAAAGTGAATTGCAGTAATCTAGTTTAGCATGAACTATGGATATGGCGATGGTAGATGCGGTTTTGAAGTCAAGCATAGGGCGGATTCTGCAAAGAATCATGCTTGAATCAAGAGCTGGCAAGATGGGTAATTGATCGGAATAGCAAAGGCTATGGTCGAATAATATGCCTAAGTTGAGAACAGAAGAACTATTAGTAAAGGTGCAAGTGGAGGCAGAGTCCAAGCTGAGCGAGATTGAGTGGTCGGGAATTTTCTTGAGCTGATCGTGCAAGCCTATAAGTATGAATTCGATTATAGATGGGTTCAAGCACGGGAGATTAGATGTCATCCAGGAGGAGATCTGTTTAACCATACAAAGAAGATGATCGTTGAAACAGTTCGGAGAAAGAAATGAGTAGTTGGTTGTCGTTGGCATCTAGATGATGGTCAACTGAGGATGGTTTAATGAGTGAACCGAGTTGGGTAGTGTAAAGGATAAAACAAAAGGGTCCACGAACAGACCCTTGTGGAAATCCTCAAATGAGAGGACATGATTGGGATGAGGCTTCGGATGGCTTAACGGATAAGAAGATAGGATTGTATCCAGAGGAGAGCAGTGTCAGTAACACCAAACCAGGCTGAAAGTATTTGAAGTAGGATAGTGTGATCAAAGGTATCAAAGGTTGGCTGAAATATGAAAGAGGCAGAAACAAGAAACCTGATGCTGAGAGATGGCAGAAACAAGCTGATTATAGAGGGAAGTGAGTATTGTTTCAGTTGAGTGCCTTTTTGTAAAACCAGACTAATGTGGGTTAGTGAGTTAGTTGAAAGTCTTATAGTCATTAATCTGAAATAGGACAATGCGTTCGGTTAATTTGGAGATGAAAGACAGGTTGGAAACTGTTCGGTAGTTTGAAATGAGTTCTTTATCAAATGATTGTTTCTTGAGAAGAGAGGTAACCAGAATCTGACTGAAAAGGAGGGAGAAATTACCAATAGAAAAGAAGTTGATTATTCTGGTAATAACGGGGACAAGGACAGATGCAAAGTCTTTCAGTAAAGAGGCAGATATAGGGTCAAATTTCCATTGTTTGGAAGAGATTTAACAGATGTAATATTTCAGTCTTTTAAGTGGATTGAAAGACAGCTGTATGAATTATCACGATAGATATATAACCAGAATCGAGGTGGGCAGGATGGGCAGTCATGATTTTAGGAGGGAGCAACAACAGGTGGATGGGTGGTGGATTTGGAAAGGAGAGATTAAGGGGAAAGAATTTTGTCTGAAAAGAAATAACAGAACGAGTTAGCTGCCTAGGAAGACTGAAGATATCCATTGCGCTCCAGTGAATGCACCGCTGTTAGCTTCCCTAGATGATAGAAGAATAAGATCGTTATTTGAATTATTTCGTTCTGTTCTGAGCGGGAATATTGAACGAAGCTACATTGTTAGCCCGGCGGTGAAGTCTCTCCTGGCAGCGGAGTTACTAAGCGGCTCACGACGAAGACTGTATAGAATCGTGACGTCTCAAAGGTACCAACTGCATAATGAACATCACCATCTTCTTCTTTAAAAAGTCGGATTAACATGTGCTCCGGTTCCCGTTGGGAAATGTCTGCCGCATTCCTTGTTAGTGTCGCGTAATTGCTTTGCGAAATCGTTATGGTTAGCGGCCTTGCATTTGTGCTCAACGTCGGGGTTCGAATCCGATTTGCAGTTTGTTCTCTCCTTCAGTCGAAAGTTCAGTATCGGGTATTATAACGGGAACTGATTTTAAAATGCGCTCCCCATAAATGTGGTTCGGTAACTGGGCACAGATTATTATTTATTTTCAGTTCTAGGCCTACTATTTATTTGGTATATCGTCAAGAACAGAAAAGTGCCCCAATCATCTAGGCTTGCAAAGCAGGGCCTTCAACAAGTACTTAAAAGGCAATTTTAAATGCTCCCATTTACCTTTCCACCTCCTTAAGCTGAGGCGCCAGTGTCGCATTGTTCGTAAACGTGTCTCAACAGCCACTTCTTCAAGGTTTTTATAGCAAGCGGTGAACAAGATACTACACCGCGACAAATGCAATATACTACCCAGCTCCTTATTACAGTCTTCTCTTCCCGACCGGTTTCTACAATTCGTTTCTGACAAGATCTCGACCCTGAGACTTAGGTCTGATGGCCTATCGTACCCTAAAGCACATCATATCCTAAATCATATATCCTAAATCATATATCCTGAAGCATATATCCTAAACCATATCATATCCTAAATCATATCATATCTTAAATCTCATCTGTTGCTTGAAATACGCTATGTAAATGTATTTTACATTATTTACATACATTACATAACGTAGGGTATATCGCGTGTAGTTAATCATGAAGGCGATGTATACGGCAGTAGATAATTAATTCGGCATCATCGGCTGTGTCAGTCTTCAAATGCGCAGTCTTCTGACTAAAGGATCGTTCGTCGGAAGCGCACAGTTTAGCAGCTCTTCCTAGAAGGGTTACATGACTCAACAGCCAACTTCACAGAGTCGAACTCCAGAGAGAGCTGGGAACAGTCGATAAAATAAGCGGCAACACAGGTTATTCTCGTACTTCGCATGCAGCAAGAGGTAGTGGCGGATTTGGCTATAGGCGGGGAGCAGTTCTCCCCCCCCCCGTGACTCTCTTGGTTATATGCCGGCCCCCACAGACCAAACCCGTGCATGGGAATCGGTGCAGTGATCAATTTCTCATAAAGATGTCCTGCTTCGTCATGCATGTTATTTTGTTTTGATATACGAGTAGGACAAGAATGTCGTTCACCGCTCATCCGCTTGTTTCCCAGATGCAATGAGCATATAACCCATGTGCTTAAATCTTTGCATTGGCTTCTTGAAGGGTTTGTTTCAAATTGAGACTTACAGTTTATAAAACATTGAACTACGGCCAACCACAATACTTAAAATCAGTCCTTATTCCCCAGACTTACCACTATTCTGCAAGGTCGTCTGATTGTCTTTCTCTGGTCATACCTTGGGCTAGAACTGTTCTCGGTAAATGAGCATTTTCGGTTGCTGGACCTAAATTCTGGAACTCCTCCCTCTGTGTCCGTTCTCCTCAATCGCTTCTATCATTTCGTTCTCAATTTAAAACTTACCTTTTTCAAATTGCTTATCCACTGTAGGCTGCATCTCTGTCCTGTGGACTGACCTTCTGAATATTGACCTGATTGTGGCTTGGCTTTGGTGTGCCATCGGTTGACGCCTTGTAGACACCGGCGCATTACAAGTTGCTAATTATTATTATTATTATTATTGCAAGAAGGTAGGATCCGCATTCGAACGTTCTTCTACCGGCTCCCGTCATTGTTGGCTACTTAGCCTTCGAGCGACCGACATAAAGCGCATTATTAGCTGCTATATTTAGCTTTCCTTTCTCGGGCTTATTGTTTCGACGCTACTTGTAATTACCCTTATGAGCGGCTATTAATAGGCGAGTCAAGACATCGGCGAATGCATTATTTAGGCCACTCTTGAAACGTTTATTGCCGTCGGAGGAATAGTTTTACTTAGGGTAGGCTAATAAAAGCCACGAAGTCATTCGGTGCGGCCACTGTACGTCGACCTTTGACCCAGCCCTATTAGAGTTTGATGTTAAATCTCAACGGGAGTGCTGTCTCATGGGTCTAAATCTCTGCCTTCAAGTCAGTCGGTGATTAAGCGCGTCATCCTATATATATATATATATATATATATATATATATATATATATATATATATATATATATATATATATATATATATATATATATATATATATATATATATATATATATATATATATATATATATATATATATATATATATATATATATATATATATATATATATATATATATATATATAATTCCGCCAATGCCTTTAATTGGGTAGAGCCAGTCCCAAGCCTGGATAAAGGAGGAGGGTGACGTCAACGGCCTTTGATGCCATAAGATGTCGTTACTGCGGAACTACTACTACATATATATTATATATATATACTTGATCCTTTTTCAGTTTTCCATTCATCGGCGGCCATCTCGTCTTTTACATTCATCCAATCTTCCGTCAATCTTTCTCCCATCTCATCTTTGCCCCTTGATGCTGCCATCTCTTTGGTTGCATATTCAATCCCTATGCCATCTCTGGCCTTACACTTATCCCGTCTTCCCTCCATTCTTCTTCCATCTCGTGTTTGCTATCCTTCCCTCGTTCATTAATCTATTTCTATACGCTCATTTCTTCTTCAATTGATCCTTCTGCAGCCAACTAGTCTCTTGCATTCGACCATTCTTCGTTCCACCCTTTTGCTGTCCTTGTAATTGTAATTGTAATTGTAAATTAAGATTTATAAAGCGCCTCTTAGAGGATAAACTCAACAGAGGTGCTTCCGACCCGAAAAAGTAAAATCGCTGTTAAACAGTACAGTCTTTAGGCACCTGCGGAACACTGAGAGGGGGAGAGAAAGGAGCTCAAGTCGCAATTCTCGAGGGAGACGATTCCAACAAGTGGGACCAACGTAGGCAAAGCTTCTGGACTGGGCCGCAGCGGTTCGCATGCGACGGACAAACGGGAGATCTTGAGTGGCCGAGCAAAGGTGCTAAGGCCCGGCAACGAGGAGACCAAAGTGCAGAAGTGAATGAGGTAAAGAGGAGCTGAGCCAAGAACACAGTTACGCATGAGGGAGAGGATCTTGAAGTGGACACGCTGCTCGACGGGGAGCCAGTGAAGAGTGTCACGAATATAAGACGAGATGTGGCCATATATTTGAATGCCCTCTGTGAGACGAGCAGCAGAGTTAAGCACAGATTCCAGCTTAGCAGTGTTGGCTAGCGACAGGCCGGTAAAGATGGCGTTCCCGAAGTCAACCCTAGTGCAAATGATTGCATGGATCAGATTGGAGATAGCGTGAAAGGAAAGAGTACGGCGAATGGTGCGGAGCTGACTAAGATGGTAAAAACAAAAGAGAGAGACGCTGTTAACATGATCGTCTGATCCACTACAACCCCGAGATCCCAGACCGTAGTAGAGAAGGAGATATCCGGAAATCTCAGAGGTAAGGCGGAGAGATCGATCTTGGCGAGCTGCAAGCGGCCACTAAGCCAGATTTATTCGATCTTGTTACAGTTCAAACAGAGGCGATTGGAGGACATCCATAGGTCAAGGACAGAGGTGGCGTCGAGAATCCTCTGGACAAGGGCAGGGGCCGCCTCCGCCGGACCATGGGCGTAAACCTGGATGTCGTCTGCGTATACTGAAGGACGGCAGCGCTCAGTGGATGGAGGGTCCGAGCTAGATCAGAGGTATATCAAATATAGAGGAGAGAAGCTAGGACGGAACCAGAGAGACCGCGAGGGCCAAAAAAACGACAGATTGAAGGCGGTCTGAAAGGAATGACCAAAACCAGGTGACGGCAGAACCAGTTTTGCCAAAGGAAATCTCCAAACGCTCCAATAGGATGGAGTGATCAACTGTATCAAAAGCAACACTTTCATCGAAAAGGGCCAGAAGGGTGACCTGCCTGTAATTTATAGCCCCAAATATGTCAGCAAGAAGGCGACTCATAAGTGATTCGGTGGAATGGTATTTCCTGAACCCAGACTGAAGTGGAGGCATAAGAGAGTTAGTGTCGAGGTAGTGAGATAGCTTCCCTCCATCCTTCGCCACCTCTTCATTTGCATTCTTCGTACATCCCTCTACCTCATCTTTATCCTCGTTCATTCCATCCTTCACCATTTCTGCCTTTACATTCGTCTCTTCTTACCTCTGTTCTTGTGCTATCTCTTCATTTCCATATATTCCTTCGTCCCTCCATCCTTCCCTCATCTCATCTTTACCCTCCTTCCATCGATCCTTCTGCCATTTCATCCCGCGACTTCATCGGCTCTTCCTTCTATCTTTCCATCGTCTCAATATTTGCTTTCATCCTACGATGGTTCGATTTCGGTGCAATTAAACGGACGGCAGCCGCTACAGAGAACGACATTACAGGTGCCGCGAGACAAACTAAATTGGCGCGACATCTTGGGAGCTGAGCGAGCAGACGTTGTATTCGACGCTTCGTGACACCCAGCGGTGAAGGTGTTTGCCCAGTGGCGTAGCCTTTGGCACCGAGTACGCGAGGTTCAAGTCCCTCTGCGTTGCGTGAAGTCGTGAACTCATTGTGCAGCTCTCCCTCCCCATGCAACAGGCGACGGATGTTGCTCTTTGGTTGTCATCAACCTTCGTCATGACCCAGTAATACTATTCAGCTTGACGGACACTCGGCACAAACCCTCTTCCTTGACTATGTATTGTCCTATAAAGAGCGCGACCTTAACTCTGTCTCTTTAATTCATTCATTCTTGATCAAGTCCTTAACTCACAGTTGCTCGGCGCCATCGATTGATGCTAAGTCATTAGATAGTGGCGCCTAATAAATGCAGAAATGATGATGATGATGATGATGATAATAATAATAATAATAGTAGTAGTAGTAATGGTAGTGGTAGTAGTAGTAGTTCTTGTGCAGAGCGGAAACCGGGGAGTCGCGTAGTACTACAACCCCGCAAACCGGAACACCGCGGAGACCGGGGAAATCCCCGTTTCGGAATTCCAATAATTTCGCGTTTCTGGCATGCAAAATGGGTACCGAAGGTTGAAATTTTGCTTTTTCTGAACTGTCACGTTTCCGCCAAAATTTCCCGTTTCACTACTTCGGTGATAGTTCTAAAGCCAGATTGTTTCAAAATAGTCCCGTTTCTCGGGATTCTAACGGTCACGTGATCGATGACATCAGACCGTTCGATTGTAGAAGTAAGTATGCAAATAGGCAGGTATTGCATATCCAATGATAGTGTAAGTAAAGAGCAGTCTATTGGCAAAATTTGTTTGTAGTTTTTTTATAGCGTGCAATGTTTCTCTGTATTTTCTTTCACAAATTTTATTTATTGCACTTTATCGCAAACGTAAACTCAAGATTTCTACAGCGCCCAACATAAGCTAAGTCGCGGGGACCAGGTTATTTACAGGCGCTCAATCAAGACAAAATCGATAGGCAAGAAGGGTTCGGGTTCAGGTTGAGATCTAAGAGTCAGACAGGCAGGCAGACGGTTACGGTGGATGGTATTTGGAATTGGATCTGGAAGAGAGATAAGGGGAGAGGAGGAATGAGGATAGGCTGAGATATTGCAAGTTCACCACCAGAAATATCAAATTAATGGCTCTTCACACATCGTATACCCCATCCATACGACTTACCAAAACGAGAATAAGTATTCTTACACAAACTAACCTCTCTGCAGCAACTCTTTAAACTTCCAATTTCTTTGCATTGCATTTCAAGGTAAGAAACACTGGAAATTCACCGCCAAAAAATGACACACTCATACACAGCAGAACCAAAAACACTATACATTCTACCCAAAACACCAATAATTATTTTGTAATGCAAACAATCGTCTCCGTGGTAACCAATGAAATCGCCTTCTTCAATGCACTGTAAGGTAATGTAATGACGACAATATGCATAGCATCGCCATTAGCAAGCTACTTCCAATATCAACGCAAGTACTGAGACTTGAGTTGAGTAGCATTGCACTTCATGGTAAGAAATAATGCCAACAGATTTACACAGTCATTCCTAAGATAAGCCAAAGCACTGTGCACACCATAAACCCCGCCAAAGTAATCTCACCCTATTATAACCGAGCTAGTTTAGTCATGATTGAAAGTATGTAAAGTAGTAGTAGTCAGTAGATTACTAGACTTACTCAGGATTCGCTGAAGATAAGAAGGGCCCTCGTGCCCAAGTGCCCACGTGCCCATGTGCCCTCGAGCCCACGTGACCTCGTGACCATGTGCCCTCGTGACCTCGTGCCCACGTGCCCTCGTGCCCACGTGTCCACGTGCCCTCGTGTCCACGGTTAGGCCCGATTTTATCACCATTATATTTATCGAAGTTTTTGCAGGTCCCGAGTCGCGGTTTCACCCGATTTTATCACCTTCATATTTTTCGAAGTTTTTGCAGGTCCCGGGTCGCGGTTAGGCTCGATTTTATCACCATCATACTTTTCGAAGTTTTTGCAGGTCCCGAGTCGCGGATAGGCCCGATTTTATCACCATCATACTTTTCGAAGTTTTTGCAGGTCCCGAGTCGCGGTTAGGCCCGATTTTATCACCATCATACTTTTCGAAGTTTTTGCAGGTCCCGAGTCGCGGTTACACCCGATTTTATCACCATCATATTTTTCGAAGTTTTTGCAGGTCCCGAGTCGCGGTTTCACCCGATATTATCACCATCATATTTTTCGAAGTTTTTGCAGGTCCCGAGTCGCGGTTTCACCCGATTTTATCACAAACATACTTTTCGAAGTTTTTGCAGGTCCCGAGTCGCGGTTTCACCCGATTTTATCATCTTCATATTTTTCGAAGTTTTTGCAGATCCCGGGTCGCGGTTAGGCCCCATTTTATCACCATCATATTTTTCGAAGTTTTTGCAGGTCCCGAGTCGCGGTTAGGCCCAATTTTATCACCATCATACTTTTCGAAGTTTTTGCAGGTCCCGAGTCGCGGTTACACCCGATTTTATCACCATCATATTTTTCGAAGTTTTTGCAGGTCCCGAGTCGCGGTTTCACCCGATATTATCACCATCATATTTTTCGAAGTTTTTGCAGGTCCCGAGTCGCGGTTAGGCCCGATTTTATCACCATCATATTTTTCGAAGTTTTTGCAGGTCCCGAGTCGCGGTTTCACCCGATTTTATCACAAACATACTTTTCGAAGTTTTTGCAGGTCCCGAGTCGCGGTTTCACCCGATTTTATCATCTTCATATTTTTCGAAGTTTTTGCAGATCCCGAGTCGCGGTTAGGCCCCATTTTATCACCATCATATTTTTCGAAGTTTTTGCAGGTCCCGAGTCGCGGTTTCACCCGATTTTATCACCATCATATTTTTCGAAGTTTTTGCAGGTCCCGAGTCGCGGTTTCACCCGATTTTATCACCTTCATATTTTTCGAAGTTTTTGCAGGTCCCGGGTCGCGGTTAGGCCCAATTTTATCACCATCATATTTCTCGAAGTTTTTGCAGGTCCCGAGTCGCGGTTTCACCCGATTTTATCACCATCATATTTTTCGAAGTTTTTGCAGGTCCCGAGTCGCGGTTTCACCCGATTTTATCACCTTCATATTTTTCGAAGTTTTTGCAGGTCCCGGGTCGCGGTTAGGCCCAATTTTATCACCATCATATTTCTCGAAGTTTTTGCAGGTCCCGAGTCGCGTTTTCTAATGGTTTTATCACCATCACATTTTCCGAAGTTTTTGCAGGTCCCGAGTCGCGGATAGGCCCGATTTTATCACCATCATACTTTTCGAAGCTTTTGCAGGTCCCGAGTCGCGGTTAGGCCCGATTTTATCACCATCATATTTTTCGAAGTTTTTGCAGGTCCCGAGTCGCGGTTAGAAGCTCCGAGCAGCTCCGAACAGCCGGGCGCAGTGCCGAAAATTTTCGGAGCATCTCGGAGCGTTTGGAGCACCCCGAACAGCCGGGCGCAGCGCCCAAAATTTTCGGAGCTCTCGGAGCAATTTGGAACACCCCGAACAGCCGGGCGCAGCGCCCAAAATTTTCGGAGCATCTCGGAGCAATTTGGAACACCCCAAACAGCCGGGCGCAGCGCCCAAAATTTTCGGAGCATCTCGGAGCAATTTGGAACACCCCGAACAGCCGGGCGCAGCGCCCAAAATTTTCGGAGCATCTCGGAGCAATTTGGAACACCCCGAACAGCCGGGCGCAGCGCCCAAAATTTTCGGAGCATCTCGGAGCAATTTGGAACACCCCGAACAGCCGGGCGCAGCGCCCAAAATTTTCGGAGCATCTCGGAGCAATTTGGAACACCCCGAACAGCCGGGCGCAGCGCCCAAAATTTTCGGAGCTCTCGGAGCAATTTGGAACACCCCGAACAGCCGGGCGCAGCGCCCAAAATTTTCGGACCATCTCGGAGCAATTTGGAACACCCCGAACAGCCGGGCGCAGCGCCCAAAATTTTCGGAGCTCTCGGAGCAATTTGGAACACCCCGAACAACCGGGCGCAGCGCCCAAAATTCTCGGAGCATCTCGGAGCAATTTGGAACACCCCGAACAGCCGGGCGCAGCGCCCAAAATTTTCGGAGCATCTCGGAGCAATTTGGAACACCCCGAACAGCCGGGCGCAGCGCCCAAAATTTTCGGAGCTCTCGGAGCAATTTGGAACACCCCGAACAGCCGGGCGCAGCGCCCAAAATTTTTGGAGCATCTCGGAGCAATTTGGAACGCCCCGAACAGCCGGGCGCAGCGCCCAAAATTTTCGGAGCATCTCGGAGCAATTTCGAACACCCCGAACAGCCGGGCGCAGCGCCCAAAATTTTTGGAGCTCTCGGAGCAATTTGGAACACCCCGAACAGCCGGGCGCAGCGCCCAAAATTTTCGGAGCTCTCGGAGCAATTTGGAACACCCCGAACAGCCGGGCGCAGCGCCCAAAATTTTCGGAGCTCTCGGAGCAATTTGGAACAGCCCGAACAGCCGGGCGCAGCGCCCAAAATTTTTGGAGCATCTCGGAGCAATTTGGAACACCCCGAACAGCCGGGCGCAGCGCCCAAAATTCTCGGAGCTCTCGGAGCAATTTGGAACACCCCGGACAGCCGGGCGCAGCGCCCAAAATTTTCGGAGCTCTCGGAGCAATTTGGAACACCCCGAACAGCCGGGCGCAGCGCCCAAAATTTTCGGAGCTCTCGGAGCAATTTGGAACACCCCGGACAGCCGGGCGCAGCGCCCAAAATTTTCGGAGCATCTCGGAGCAATTTGGAACACCCCGGACAGCCGGGCGCAGCGCCCAAAATTTTCGGAGCATCTCGGAGCAATTTGGAACACCCCGAACAGCCGGGCGCAGCGCCCAAAATTTTCGGAGCTCTCGGAGCAATTTGGAACACCCCGAACAGCCGGGCGCAGCGCCCAAAATTTTCGGACCATCTCGGAGCAATTTGGAACACCCCGAACAGCCGGGCGCAGCGCCCAAAATTTTCGGAGCTCTCGGAGCAATTTGGAACACCCCGAACAACCGGGCGCAGCGCCCAAAATTCTCGAAGCATCTCGGAGCAATTTGGAACACCCCGAACAGCCGGGCGCAGCGCCCAAAATTTTCGGAGCATCTCGGAGCAATTTCGAACACCCCGAACAGCCGGGCGCAGCGCCCAAAATTTTCGGAGCTCTCGGAGCAATTTGGAACACCCCGAACAGCCGGGCGCAGCGCCCAAAATCTTCGGAGCATCTCGGAGCAATTTGGAACGCCCCGAACAGCCGGGCGCAGCGCCCAAAATTTTCGGAGCATCTCGGAGCAATTTGGAACACCCCGAACAGCCGGGCGCAGCGCCCAAAATTTTTGGAGCTCTCGGAGCAATTTGGAACACCCCGAACAGCCGGGCGCAGCGCCCAAAATTTTCGGAGCTCTCGGAGCAATTTGGAACACCCCGAACAGCCGGGCGCAGCGCCCAAAATTTTCGGAGCATCTCGGAGCAATTTGGAACACCCCGAACAGCCGGGCGCAGCGCCCAAAATTTTCGGAGCATCTCGGAGCAATTTGGAACATCCCGAACAGCCGGGCGCAGCGCCCAAAATTTTCGGAGCTCTCGGAGCAATTTGGAACACCCCAAACAGCCGGGCGCAGCGCCCAAAATTTTCGGAGCTCTCGGAGCAATTTGGAACATCCCGAACAGCCGGGCGCAGCGCCCAAAATTTTCGGAGCTCTCGGAGCAATTTGGAACACCCCGAACAGCCGGGCGCAGCGCCCAAAATTTTCGGAGCTCTCGGAGCAATTTGGAACACCCCGAACAGCCGGGCGCAGCGCCCAAAATTTTCGGAGCATCTCGGAGCAATTTGGAACACCCCGAACAGCCGGGCGCAGCGCCCAAAATTTTCGGAGCTCTCGGAGCAATTTGGAACACCCCGAACAGCCGGGCGCAGCGCCCAAAATTTTCGGAGCATCTCGGAGCAATTTGTAACACCCCGAACAGCCGGGCGCAGCGCCCAAAATTTTCGGAGCTCTCGGAGCAATTTGGAACACCCCGAACAGCCGGGCGCAGCGCCCAAAATTTTCGGAGCATCTCGGAGCAATTTGGAACACCCCAAACAACCGGGCGCAGCGCCCAAAATTTTCGGAGCTCTCGGAGCAATTTGGAACACCCCGAACAACCGGGCGCAGCGCCCAAAATTCTCGGAGCATCTCGGAGCAATTTGGAACACCCCGAACAGCCGGGCGCAGCGCCCAAAATTTTCGGAGCATCTCGGAGCAATTTGGAACGCCCCGAACAGCCGGGCGCAGCGCCCAAAATTTTCGGAGCTCTCGGAGCAATTTGGAACACCCCGAACAGCCGGGCGCAGCGCCCAAAATTTTTGGAGCATCTCGGAGCAATTTGAAACACCCCAAACAGCCGGGCGCAGCGCCCAAAATTTTCGGAGCTCTCGGAGCAATTTGGAACACCCCGGACAGCCGGGCGCAGCGCCCAAAATTTTCGGAGCATCTCGGAGCAATTTGGAACACCCCGAACAGCCGGGCGCAGCGCCCAATATTTTCGGAGCTCTCGGAGCAATTTGGAACACCCCGGACAGCCGGGCGCAGCGCCCAAAATTTTCGGAGCATCTCGAAGCAATTTGGAACACCCCGGACAGCCGGGCGCAGCGCCCAAAATTTTCGGAGCATCTCGGAGCAATTTGGAACACCCCGAACAGCCGGGCGCAGCGCCCAAAATTTTTGGAGCTCTCGGAGCAATTTGGAACACCCCGAACAGCCGGGCGCAGCGCCCAAAATTTTCGGACCATCTCGGAGCAATTTGGAACACCCCGAACAGCCGGGCGCAGCGCCCAAAATTTTCGGAGCTCTCGGAGCAATTTGGAACACCCCGAACAACCGGGCGCAGCGCCCAAAATTCTCGGAGCATCTCGGAGCAATTTGGAACACCCCGAACAGCCGGGCGCAGCGCCCAAAATTTTCGGAGCATCTCGGAGCAATTTGGAACACCCCGAACAGCCGGGCGCAGCGCCCAAAATTTTCGGAGGTCTAGGAGCAATTTGGAACACCCCGAACAGCCGGGCGCAGCGCCCAAAATTTTCGGAGCATCTCGGAGCAATTTGGAACGCCCCGAACAGCCGGGCGCAGCGCCCAAAATTTTCGGAGCATCTCGGAGCAATTTGAAACACCCCAAACAGCCGGGCGCAGCGCCCAAAATTTTCGGAGCTCTCGGAGCAATTTGGAACACCCCGGACAGCCGGGCGCAGCGCCCAAAATTTTCGGAGGTCTCGGAGCAATTTGGAACACCCCGAACAGCCGGGCGCAGCGCCCAAAATTTTCGGAGCATCTCGGAGCAATTTGGAACGCCCCGAACAGCCGGGC
This sequence comes from Norana najaformis, assembly GCA_964023275.1. Classification (NCBI taxonomy): domain Eukaryota; kingdom Metazoa; phylum Annelida; class Clitellata; order Crassiclitellata; family Hormogastridae; genus Norana; species Norana najaformis. The sequence goes on from OZ029929.1 coordinate 8,629,382, forward strand.
GCAGCGCCCAAAATTTTCGGAGCATCTCGGAGCAATTTCGAACACCCCGAACAGCCGGGCGCAGCGCCCAAAATTTTTGGAGCTCTCGGAGCAATTTGGAACACCCCGAACAGCCGGGCGCAGCGCCCAAAATTTTCGGAGCTCTCGGAGCAATTTGGAACACCCCGAACAGCCGGGCGCAGCGCCCAAAATTTTTGGAGCATCTCGGAGCAATTTGGAACACCCCGAACAGCCGGGCGCAGCGCCCAAAATTTTCGGAGCTCTCGGAGCAATTTGGAACACCCCGAACAACCGGGCGCAGCGCCCAAGATTCTCGGAGCATCTCGGAGCAATTTGGAACACCCCGAACAGCCGGGCGCAGCGCCAAAAATTTTCGGAGCATCTCGGAGCAATTTCGAACACCCCGAACAGCCGGGCGCAGCGCCCAAAATTTTCGGAGCTCTCGGAGCAATTTGGAACACCCCGAACAACCGGGCGCAGCGCCCAAGATTCTCGGAGCATCTCGGAGCAATTTGGAACACCCCGAACAACCGGGCGCAGCGCCCAAAATTTTCGGAGCTCTCGGAGCAATTTGGAACACCCCGGACAGCCGGGCGCAGCGCCCAAAATTTTCGGAGCTCTCGGAGCAATTTGGAACACCCCGGACAGCCGGGCGCAGCGCCCAAAATTTTCGGACCATCTCGGAGCAATTTGGAACACCCCGAACAGCCGGGCGCAGCGCCCAAAATTTTCGGAGCTCTCGGAGCAATTTGGAACACCCCGAACAACCGGGCGCAGCGCCCAAGATTCTCGGAGCATCTCGGAGCAATTTGGAACACCCCGAACAGCCGGGCGCAGCGCCAAAAATTTTCGGAGCATCTCGGAGCAATTTCGAACACCCCGAACAGCCGGGCGCAGCGCCCAAAATTTTCGGAGCTCTCGGAGCAATTTGGAACACCCCGAACAACCGGGCGCAGCGCCCAAGATTCTCGGAGCATCTCGGAGCAATTTGGAACACCCCGAACAACCGGGCGCAGCGCCCAAAATTTTCGGAGCTCTCGGAGCAATTTGGAACACCCCGGACAGCCGGGCGCAGCGCCCAAAATTTTCGGAGCTCTCGGAGCAATTTGGAACACCCCGGACAGCCGGGCGCAGCGCCCAAAATTTTCGGACCATCTCGGAGCAATTTGGAACACCCCGAACAGCCGGGCGCAGCGCCCAAAATTTTCGGAGCTCTCGGAGCAATTTGGAACACCCCGAACAACCGGGCGCAGCGCCCAAGATTCTCGGAGCATCTCGGAGCAATTTGGAACACCCCGAACAGCCGGGCGCAGCGCCCAAAATTTTCGGAGCTCTCGGAGCAATTTGGATCACCCCGAACAGCCGGGCGCAGCGCCCAAAAATTTTCGGAGCATCTCAGAGCAATTTGGAACACCCCAAACAACCGGGCGCAGCGCCCAAAATTTTCGGAGCTCTCGGAGCAATTTGGAACATCCCGAACAGCCGGGCGCAGCGCCCAAAATTTTCGGAGCTCTCGGAGCAATTTGGAACACCCCGAACAGCCGGGCGCAGCGCCCAAAATTTTCGGAGCTCTCGGAGCAATTTGGAACACCCCAAACAGCCGGGCGCAGCGCCCAAAATTTTCGGAGCATCTCGGAGCAATTTGGAACACCCCGAACAGCCGGGCGCAGCGCCCAAAATTTTCGGAGCTCTCGGAGCAATTTGGAACACCCCGAACAGCCGGGCGCAGCGCCCAAAATTTTCGGAGCATCTCGGAGCAATTTGGAACACCCCAAACAGCCGGGCGCAGCGCCCAAAATTTTCGGAGCATCTCGGAGCAATTTGGAACATCCCGAACAGCCGGGCGCAGCGCCCAAAATTTTTGGGGCATCTCGGAGCAATTTGGAACACCCCGAACAGCCGGGCGCAGCGCCCAAAATTTTCGAAGCATCTCGGAGCAATTTGGAACACCCCAAACAACCGGGCGCAGCGCCCAAAATTTTTGGAGCATCTCGGAGCAATTTGGAACACCCCGAACAGCCGGGCGCAGCGCCAAAAATTTTCGGAGCATCTCGGAGCAATTTGGAACACTCCGAACAGCCGGGCGCAGCGCCCAAAATTTTCGGAGCATCTCGGAGCAATTTGGAACACCCCGAACAGCCGGGCGCAGCGCCCAAAATTTTCGGAGCTGTCGGAGCAATTTGGAACACCCCGAACAGCCGGGCGCAGCGCCCAAAATTTTCGGAGCATCTCGGAGCAATTTGGAACACCCCAAACAACCGGGCGCAGCGCCCAAAATTTTCGGAGCTCTCGGAGCAATTTGGAACATCCCGAACAGCCGGGCGCAGCGCCCAAAATTTTCGGAGCTCTCGGAGCAATTTGGAACACCCCGAACAGCCGGGCGCAGCGCCCAAAATTTTCGGAGCTCTCGGAGCAATTTGGAACACCCCAAACAGCCGGGCGCAGCGCCCAAAATTTTCGGAGCATCTCGGAGCAATTTGGAACACCCCGAACAGCCGGGCGCAGCGCCCAAAATTTTCGGAGCATCTCGGAGCAATTTGGAACACCCCAAACAACCGGGCGCAGCGCCCAAAATTTTCGGAGCTCTCGGAGCAATTTGGAACACCCCGAACAACCGGGCGCAGCGCCCAAAATTCTCGGAGCATCTCGGAGCAATTTGGAACACCCCGAACAGCCGGGCGCAGCGCCCAAAATTTTCGGAGCATCTCGGAGCAATTTGGAACGCCCCGAACAGCCGGGCGCAGCGCCCAAAATTTTCGGAGCTCTCGGAGCAATTTGGAACACCCCGAACAGCCGGGCGCAGCGCCCAAAATTTTTGGAGCATCTCGGAGCAATTTGAAACACCCCAAACAGCCGGGCGCAGCGCCCAAAATTTTCGGAGCTCTCGGAGCAATTTGGAACACCCCGGACAGCCGGGCGCAGCGCCCAAAATTTTCGGAGCATCTCGGAGCAATTTGGAACACCCCGAACAGCCGGGCGCAGCGCCCAATATTTTCGGAGCTCTCGGAGCAATTTGGAACACCCCGAACAGCCGGGCGCAGCGCCCAAAATTTTCGGAGCATCTCGGAGCAATTTGGAACACCCCGGACAGCCGGGCGCAGCGCCCAAAATTTTCGGAGCATCTCGGAGCAATTTGGAACACCCCGAACAGCCGGGCGCAGCGCCCAAAATTTTTGGAGCTCTCGGAGCAATTTGGAACACCCCGAACAGCCGGGCGCAGCGCCCAAAATTTTCGGACCATCTCGGAGCAATTTGGAACACCCCGAACAGCCGGGCGCAGCGCCCAAAATTTTCGGAGCTCTCGGAGCAATTTGGAACACCCCGAACAACCGGGCGCAGCGCCCAAAATTCTCGGAGCATCTCGGAGCAATTTGGAACACCCCGAACAGCCGGGCGCAGCGCCCAAAATTTTCGGAGCATCTCGGAGCAATTTGGAACACCCCGAACAGCCGGGCGCAGCGCCCAAAATTTTCGGAGGTCTAGGAGCAATTTGGAACACCCCGAACAGCCGGGCGCAGCGCCCAAAATTTTCGGAGCATCTCGGAGCAATTTGGAACGCCCCGAACAGCCGGGCGCAGCGCCCAAAATTTTCGGAGCATCTCGGAGCAATTTGAAACACCCCAAACAGCCGGGCGCAGCGCCCAAAATTTTCGGAGCTCTCGGAGCAATTTGGAACACCCCGGACAGCCGGGCGCAGCGCCCAAAATTTTCGGAGGTCTCGGAGCAATTTGGAACACCCCGAACAGCCGGGCGCAGCGCCCAAAATTTTCGGAGCATCTCGGAGCAATTTGGAACGCCCCGAACAGCCGGGCGCAGCGCCCAAAATTTTCGGAGCATCTCGGAGCAATTTCGAACACCCCGAACAGCCGGGCGCAGCGCCCAAAATTTTTGGAGCTCTCGGAGCAATTTGGAACACCCCGAACAGCCGGGCGCAACGCCCAAAATTTTCGGAGCTCTCGGAGCAATTTGGAACACCCCGAACAGCCGGGCGCAGCGCCCAAAATTTTTGGAGCATCTCGGAGCAATTTGGAACACCCCGAACAGCCGGGCGCAGCGCCCAAAATTTTCGGAGCTCTCGGAGCAATTTGGAACACCCCGAACAACCGGGCGCAGCGCCCAAGATTCTCGGAGCATCTCGGAGCAATTTGGAACACCCCGAACAGCCGGGCGCAGCGCCCAAGATTCTCGGAGCATCTCGGAGCAATTTGGAACACCCCGAACAGCCGGGCGCAGCGCCCAAAATTTTCGGAGGATCTCGGAGCAATTTGGAACACCCCAAACAACCGGGCGCAGCGCCCAAAATTTTCGGAGCTCTCGGAGCAATTTGGAACACCCCGAACAGCCGGGCGCAGCGCCCAAGATTCTCGGAGCATCTCGGAGCAATTTGGAACACCCCGAACAGCCGGGCGCAGCGCCCAAAATTTTCGGAGCTCTCGGAGCAATTTGGAACACCCCGAACAACCGGGCGCAGCGCCCAAGATTCTCGGAGCATCTCGGAGCAATTTGGAACACCCCGAACAGCCGGGCGCAGCGCCCAAGATTCTCGGAGCATCTCGGAGCAATTTGGAACACCCCGAACAGCCGGGCGCAGCGCCCAAAATTTTCGGAGCATCTCGGAGCAATTTGGAACACCCCAAACAACCGGGCGCAGCGCCCAAAATTTTCGGAGCTCTCGGAGCAATTTGGAACACCCCGAACAGCCGGGCGCAGCGCCCAAGATTCTCGGAGCATCTCGGAGCAATTTGGAACACCCCGAACAGCCGGGCGCAGCGCCCAAAATTTTCGGAGCATCTCGGAGCAATTTGGAACACCCCGAACAACCGGGCGCAGCGCCCAAAATTTTCGGAGCTCTCGGAGCAATTTGGAACACCCCGAACAACCGGGCGCAGCGCCCAAAATTCTCGGAGCATCTCGGAGCAATTTGGAACACCCCGAACAGCCGGGCGCAGCGCCCAAAATTTTCGGAGCATCTCGGAGCAATTTGGAACGCCCCGAACAGCCGGGCGCAGCGCCCAAAATTTTCGGAGCTCTCGGAGCAATTTGGAACACCCCGAACAGCCGGGCGCAGCGCCCAAAATTTTTGGAGCATCTCGGAGCAATTTGAAACACCCCAAACAGCCGGGCGCAGCGCCCAAAATTTTCGGAGCTCTCGGAGCAATTTGGAACACCCCGGACAGCCGGGCGCAGCGCCCAAAATTTTCGGAGGTCTTGGAGCAATTTGGAACACCCCGAACAGCCGGGCGCAGCGCCCAAAATTTTCGGAGCATCTCGGAGCAATTTGGAACGCCCCGAACAGCCGGGCGCAGCGCCCAAAATTTTCGGAGCATCTCGGAGCAATTTGAAACACCCCAAACAGCCGGGCGCAGCGCCCAAAATTTTCGGAGCTCTCGGAGCAATTTGGAACACCCCGGACAGCCGGGCGCAGCGCCCAAAATTTTCGGAGGTCTCGGAGCAATTTGGAACACCCCGAACAGCCGGGCGCAGCGCCCAAAATTTTCGGAGCATCTCGGAGCAATTTGGAACGCCCCGAACAGCCGGGCGCAGCGCCCAAAATTTTCGGAGCATCTCGGAGCAATTTCGAACACCCCGAACAGCCGGGCGCAGCGCCCAAAATTTTTGGAGCTCTCGGAGCAATTTGGAACACCCCGAACAGCCGGGCGCAGCGCCCAAAATTTTCGGAGCTCTCGGAGCAATTTGGAACACCCCGAACAGCCGGGCGCAGCGCCCAAAATTTTTGGAGCATCTCGGAGCAATTTGGAACACCCCGAACAGCCGGGCGCAGCGCCCAAAATTTTCGGAGCTCTCGGAGCAATTTGGAACACCCCGAACAACCGGGCGCAGCGCCCAAGATTCTCGGAGCATCTCGGAGCAATTTGGAACACCCCGAACAGCCGGGCGCAGCGCCAAAAATTTTCGGAGCATCTCGGAGCAATTTCGAACACCCCGAACAGCCGGGCGCAGCGCCCAAAATTTTCGGAGCTCTCGGAGCAATTTGGAACACCCCGAACAACCGGGCGCAGCGCCCAAGATTCTCGGAGCATCTCGGAGCAATTTGGAACACCCCGAACAACCGGGCGCAGCGCCCAAAATTTTCGGAGCTCTCGGAGCAATTTGGAACACCCCGGACAGCCGGGCGCAGCGCCCAAAATTTTCGGAGCTCTCGGAGCAATTTGGAACACCCCGGACAGCCGGGCGCAGCGCCCAAAATTTTCGGACCATCTCGGAGCAATTTGGAACACCCCGAACAGCCGGGCGCAGCGCCCAAAATTTTCGGAGCTCTCGGAGCAATTTGGAACACCCCGAACAACCGGGCGCAGCGCCCAAGATTCTCGGAGCATCTCGGAGCAATTTGGAACACCCCGAACAGCCGGGCGCAGCGCCAAAAATTTTCGGAGCATCTCGGAGCAATTTCGAACACCCCGAACAGCCGGGCGCAGCGCCCAAAATTTTCGGAGGTCTCGGAGCAATTTGGAACACCTTGAACAGCCGGGCGCAGCGCCCAAAATTTTCGGAGCTCTCGGAGCAATTTGGAACACCCCGGACAGCCGGGCGCAGCGCCCAAAATTTTCGGAGCATCTCGGAGCAATTTGAAACACCCCAAACAGCCGGGCGCAGCGCCCAAAATTTTCGGAGCTCTCGGAGCAATTTGGAACACCCCGGACAGCCGGGCGCAGCGCCCAAAATTTTCGGAGCATCTCGGAGCAATTTGGAACATCCCGAACAGCCGGGCGCAGCGCCCAAAATTTTCGGAGCTCTCGGAGCAATTTGGAACACCCCGAACAGCCGGGCGCAGCGCCCAAAATTTTTGGAGCATCTCGGAGCAATTTGGAACACCCCGAACAGCCGGGCGCAGCGCCCAAAATTTTTGGACCATCTCGGAGCAATTTGGAACACCCCGGACAGCCGGGCGCAGCGCCCAAAATTTTCGGAGCATCTCGGAGCAATTTGGAACACCCCGAACAGCCGGGCGCAGCGCCAAAAATTTTCGGAGCTCTCGGAGCAATTTGGAACACCCCGAACAGCCGGGCGCAGAGCCCAAAATTTTCGGAGCTCTCGGAGCAATTTGGAACACCCCGAACAACCGGGCGCAGCGCCCAAGATTCTCGGAGCATCTCGGAGCAATTTGGAACACCCCGAACAGCCGGGCGCAGCGCCCAAAATTTTCGGAGCTCTCGGAGCAATTCGGAACACCCCGAACAGCCGGGCGCAGCGCCCAAAATTTTCGGAGCTCTCGGAGCAATTTGGAACACCCCGAACAGCCGGGCGCAGCGCCCAAAATTTTCGGAGCATCTCGGAGCAATTTGGAACACCCCGAACAGCCGGGCGCAGCGCCAAAAATTTTCGGAGCTCTCGGAGCAATTTGGAACACCCCGAACAGCCGGGCGCAGCGCCCAAAATTTTCGAAGCATCTCGGAGCAATTTGGAACACCCCAAACAACCGGGCGCAGCGCCCAAAATTTTTGGAGCATCTCGGAGCAATTTGGAACACCCCGAACAGCCGGGCGCAGCGCCCAAAATTTTCGGAGCATCTCGGAGCAATTTGGAACACCCCGAACAGCCGGGCGCAGCGCCCAAAATTTTCGGAGCATCTCGGAGCAATTTGGAACACCCCGAACAGCCGGGCGCAGCGCCCAAAATTTTCGGAGCTCTCGGAGCAATTTGGAACACCCCGAACAGCCGGGCGCAGCGCCCAAAATTTTCGGAGCATCTCAGAGCAATTTGGAACACCCCAAACAACCGGGCGCAGCGCCCAAAATTTTCGGAGCTCTCGGAGCAATTTGGAACATCCCGAACAGCCGGGCGCAGCGCCCAAAATTTTCGGAGCTCTCGGAGCAATTTGGAACACCCCGAACAGCCGGGCGCAGCGCCCAAAATTTTCGGAGCTCTCGGAGCAATTTGGAACACCCCAAACAGCCGGGCGCAGCGCCCAAAATTTTCGGAGCATCTCGGAGCAATTTGGAACACCCCGAACAGCCGGGCGCAGCGCCCAAAATTTTCGGAGCTCTCGGAGCAATTTGGAACACCCCGAACAGCCGGGCGCAGCGCCCAAAATTTTCGGAGCATCTCGGAGCAATTTGGAACACCCCAAACAGCCGGGCGCAGCGCCCAAAATTTTCGGAGCATCTCGGAGCAATTTGGAACATCCCGAACAGCCGGGCGCAGCGCCCAAAATTTTTGGGGCATCTCGGAGCAATTTGGAACACCCCGAACAGCCGGGCGCAGCGCCCAAAATTTTCGAAGCATCTCGGAGCAATTTGGAACACCCCAAACAACCGGGCGCAGCGCCCAAAATTTTTGGAGCATCTCGGAGCAATTTGGAACACCCCGAACAGCCGGGCGCAGCGCCAAAAATTTTCGGAGCATCTCGGAGCAATTTGGAACACTCCGAACAGCCGGGCGCAGCGCCCAAAATTTTCGGAGCATCTCGGAGCAATTTGGAACACCCCGAACAGCCGGGCGCAGCGCCCAAAATTTTCGGAGCTCTCGGAGCAATTTGGAACACCCCGAACAGCCGGGCGCAGCGCCCAAAATTTTCGGAGCATCTCGGAGCAATTTGGAACACCCCAAACAACCGGGCGCAGCGCCCAAAATTTTCGGAGCTCTCGGAGCAATTTGGAACATCCCGAACAGCCGGGCGCAGCGCCCAAAATTTTCGGAGCTCTCGGAGCAATTTGGAACACCCCGAACAGCCGGGCGCAGCGCCCAAAATTTTCGGAGCTCTCGGAGCAATTTGGAACACCCCAAACAGCCGGGCGCAGCGCCCAAAATTTTCGGAGCATCTCGGAGCAATTTGGAACACCCCGAACAGCCGGGCGCAGCGCCCAAAATTTTCGGAGCTCTCGGAGCAATTTGGAACACCCCGAACAGCCGGGCGCAGCGCCCAAAATTTTCGGAGCATCTCGGAGCAATTTGGAACACCCCAAACAGCCGGGCGCAGCGCCCAAAATTTTCGGAGCATCTCGGAGCAATTTGGAACACCCCGAACAGCCGGGCGCAGCGCCCAAAATTTTCGGAGCTCTCGGAGCAATTTGGAACACCCCGAACAGCCGGGCGCAGCGCCCAAAATTTTCGGACCATCTCGGAGCAATTTGGAACACCCCGAACAGCCGGGCGCAGCGCCCAAAATTTTCGGAGCTCTCGGAGCAATTTGGAACACCCCGAACAGCCGGGCGCAGCGCCCAAAATTTTCGGAGCTCTCGGAGCAATTTGGAACACCCCGAACAGCCGGGCGCAGCGCCCAAACTCTTCGGAGCATCTCGGAGCAATTTGGAACACCCCGAACAGCCGGGCGCAGCGCCCAAAATTTTCGGAGCATCTCGGAGCAATTTGGAACACCCCGAACAGCCGGGCGCAACGCCCAAAATTTTCGGAGCTCTCGGAGCAATTTGGAACACCCCGAACAGCCGGGCGCAACGCCCAAAATTTTCGGAGCTCTCGGAGCAATTTGGAACACCCCGAACAGCCGGGCGCAGCGCCCAAAATTTTCGGAGCATCTCGGAGCAATTTGGAACACCCCAAACAGCCGGGCGCAGCGCCCAAAATTTTCGGAGCATCTCGGAGCAATTTGGAACACCCCGAACAGCCGGGCGCAGCGCCCAAAATTTTCGGAGCATCTCGGAGCAATTTGGAACACCCCAAACAGCCGGGCGCAGCGCCCAAAATTTTCGGAGCATCTCGGAGCAATTTGAAACACCCCGAACAGCCGGGCGCAGCGCCCAAAATTTTCGGAGCTCTCGGAGCAATTTGGAACACCCCGAACAGCCGGGCGCAGCGCCCAAAATTTTCGGAGC